>UZAN01039381.1:68086-170679 GCA_900618425.1 Echinostoma caproni | reverse complement strand
TCACTTCTCTGAAAAACAGGAAGGCCCCTGGAGAAGACGGGATACCACCAGAGTTATTTAAAGCTTACTAACCAACTCTAATCGACCTGTTGCACTCTCTTTTCCATACCATTTGGGAGAAGGTTTTCCAAAAGACTGGACGGCTTCAATTTTAGTCCCTGTCCCACCCATTGTATGCAGAACTGACACTTTGTCATTCCCATCATCATTAAACACGCTCCCCATTCCGCCAAATTTTATCTCGAATTAATGCATACCGCAATTCACCCATACCGTATCTTGCTCGTCTACTCACAAACAAAGAGTGAACAATGAGTGAACTTTGTCTTAACCTTGGATTATGAATGTCTCCATGCCTGCGAAAACTTTTCTCCCCGTTGATTATGTACATTGTGACGGTTAGCGTGTATGCTTTTTAACTGAAATGTGAGCTCCAGTGCTTGCAAAAGTTATACATAATACAATACAATACAACACAAAATAGGGTGACAGATCTAGATGCGAAAATCACAGGGGTATTAGCCTGATTGATATTGCGGCCAAATTGCTTGCAGTGATGCTACCTAATCGCTTCGCAGTTGTCAAGGCTACACACCCTCGCCCGGACCAAGGCTGTGTTGAACAAATTTTCACTCTCCGTAGAATTCTGGAACTCCTCTACAAGTTTCAACAGCCTACCAATGCATGTTTCATTGACTTCCGCGCTGCGTTTGACGCTGCCGATAGAGAATCCTTGTGGTGCATATTGCGGTCTGATGGGATACCTGAGAAGTTCATCAGGCTTTTAAAGTCATACTACTCAGGAACCCGGACACGCGTCCGTACCTATGGAGAAGAATCGGCTGAGTTTACCCTAAGTTCCGGAGTTAGGCAAGGTTGTCCACTATCGCCGGTGTTATTCAAGTACACCGTAGATTGGATAATGCGACAAGCACTCATCAACTACCCTGGAGTGCAGCTTGGCCCGGGTACATGGATTGTGGACCTCGAGTTTGCGGATGATGTCATTGTACTTGAAGACAGCATGGACAACCTCCAGCCTATTGTCAGTCGTATAAATCAGTTTGCCCGGTCCATTGGGTTGGAGATCAACACGTCGAAAACGAAGACATTTTCCACCGAAACTTCTACCATGACACAACCCCTTTTGATTAACGGGGAGTCTGTTGAATCAACCGAAGTTTTCAAGAATCTTAGCTCTACGATGAGTCCAAACGGCCAGGCTAAGGATGAAATCCAACTCCGTGTAGATGAAGCTAGAAGAGCCTTCCGACAACTCCTCGAACCGTTGTGGAATCGATGCGAAATAAACTTCGAGTCTATCAGGCTTCCATCCGCCTCATCCTCACTTATGGCTGTAAAACTGGCCACTAAGAATACAAGATACAAGGAAGTTCGAAGTCTTTGATCATCGGTGCTTACGCCGCATTTTGAAAGCAAACTGAAGAGATCGGATTCCCAACGATGAGGTTTGACGGCGTTGCTTGAACATTGACAAGCTTTCAAAAATGCTACAACGCCTGCGCCTTCAGTGGTTTGGCCATGTGCCCCGAAGGCACGACACTGAACTCTCGCGACAGGCTGTAGCCTCCGCACCGTGCCGTGAATGGCGTTGCCGACTCAGTGGTCAACTGAAAACCTGGAGTAGCACGATCAAAGCGCATTTGCAATTACTGGGTCTTCAATCCGTATATGAAGTTCGCAACTGGAACCGGAACTGGGTTTCTCACTTCGCCAACCTTGCAACCGATCGTCATGAATGGGCCGCCATCATTAGAGACATCCAGAAAGCCGACTTATCCTCCCGCAGGAGTTGGTCGATCAAAAGTAAAAAGTAAGGTGTGGAATTTACGACTATCTTAGCTTGATTTAAAAAACAATGGAGTTATATTATTCTCGCTGCCAAAATGACACTGAAGATTTTGTCTTATCGAGTATACGAATTCACTTTCAGTATCTCCGAAAGACTCTTTAGTGGATAAAAGCTTGTGTGAAGATAACCGTGAATGGGGCAGATAGAATGCACTCGAGGAATTAGACTATTCGAATTGAACTCACAGTGCTGGTCATTGCACCTTAGCCATCTCCATCTTAGTGTGACGTGGCATTGGAATGTTTCAAAAAAGGAAAACGTGCAATAACAATTTGGGCAACTTTGAGGTCAACTTCAAACTGTTTTACAAGAATGCAGCCCTAAACATGTGCTGCATAGACAAAATTTGCATGACATTACCGCTTGTTCTACCGATGCCAATCAAGCAACGAATACCAATCATCGAAACAGATCCACAAAGACGGGCTGTATGGTCCAATTTGAGAATCGGATTACATTTAAACTACATTACAATTTTGTATGTATGCAAAGAAAAATGAGTGTTAAAGAGGCAAACACTACCTTAATCAATTCGTCAAAAAGTACATTTACATACGTAAATTGACATGTGGCTTCTCCTAAAACACAGAATTCTATCAGAAAAAGCATGTGCACTTACAACAAAAAGAATGCGCACCTTTGTAGTTAATTGGATTGGAGTGTCCAAATTCAGTGGAATCATGTCTGTATTATTCATTGTAAAAATAGAAGCAAACTTTAGTTTGGGAGCGTGGCATTCCATATCGTGCAAAGACTACTGAGCAATGTGAATTGTGTCACAGTCCAGTTTTGCAGTAAATGTGCTTGGTATTCATGGTAGGTTGTTCGTAATATGTTTCTCGAAGTAGATACAACGAAAAAGGTTAATATATAAATAAGAGAAGTTGATATCTTTCTCTACAGATTGGGGAAATAATACGTTCGCGAAGAGGGTCCCTGATAAATAAAATAACATGAATGTGCTGTTGTGTGCTTTGACCCAGTGTAGACTATTTCCAGATATCAGACCTGTTGAGGTGCGTGTTTTTGTGTCACCAGTTTTTCGTCCCATTTACAAGTCTTTTATTTGTGTTAAATAGATTGAGCGAAGTTATGAGTGTTTCCTTGAATTTCAAGCGTCGTGCGTTGACCAATGTTACAATGGGTACAATCGGTTAATCTCTCGTTAATTGATTGAGATTATTTATTTTCCAAGAGATATTTAACTAAACCCGAAGCATTCCACCTTTCCTTGTTGATGCATAGCTTCATTAAAAAAAACTCTAAAAGAACAATCTTTGTTTTCCTCGCGAGAGGTCAACAATTCTATACACTAAATTACCAAAAGTACCACTCAGTGTAATTAAAAGCAACCATCAGACTGCTTAACTCAGCTTATAGAGTTATGTGC
This sequence comes from Echinostoma caproni, assembly GCA_900618425.1. Lineage (NCBI taxonomy): Eukaryota > Metazoa > Platyhelminthes > Trematoda > Plagiorchiida > Echinostomatidae > Echinostoma > Echinostoma caproni. Next base: position 167,416 of record UZAN01039381.1, on the reverse strand, counting down.
AGTGGGTATGTACTTATTACACTATATGTTGCTCAATGTACGATTTGCATGCGGATCGTCAGTTCTGTGGGACGTTATCTTACATTTGTGGCGTCAAGTCCATCAAGTTTAGAATAGAATGTTAACTTGGATAATGTGGTTTTCCATTAGAGGCATAGCTATGAAATACAAATGAGCACTTGGTCAAAGTGAATACGTCTACTGTTGAGCCAAATTGAGAGACTGAATCTTGCTCGTATCGGGATTGCTAGAGTGTAATCGTATAAACTTCAAACTTGAAATTCTTCCCGGTCTTAACAGCAAACAAATATTAGTAAATTGATTTTAATGCCAAAATCTAGCGTAAATGAAGACACGATCAAATCTGACACAAAACAATCCACTTTGCACAACTCCATTAACATTTTTAAGTACTCTCATTTTTACTAACTGGGTGGAGAGCTTGCCATTATCTAAAAGATAAACTGGATTTACGAAACTGTGTGCCTTTATTTTTGTCATCAGAGTAGGCCGTAAAATTGTTCAAACAGTACCACAGAACAGTTCAAATAAAACAGAGAGTAGTGAACGAGATCGTTTTCTGTGATTTGTAATCATGCAAATATATCACAAATAACACTATATATAATCATTACTCAACTACACCCGGGGCCAGGCGAGCCTAGGTGCCTGCATACATTGTTTTTGGGTGCACTGATGGGAAGGCGACTTGGAGGGGCAAGTAGATCAATTTGACATTAAATAATTTGTGATGTGTTTTTTTCTTTCCCAAAACAATGTGTTTATAGTTGTGTACTATTATGTATACAGATAATGATGTAGTTACATGATTAAGAACCACTAAAAATCTGTTTGTTCTCCACTCTCTGTTCTAGTCAGTATCAAGCGAAAGATCTGACGAGTCTCAAATAAAGGTACAAAAAGAGTTCCATGAATCAATGTACATGATGCATTTTTTGCTAAATCAACAGTCTTCATTAGTCTGTGGGATACCGAACGCGTGGTCGAGGTAGACAGCTTTTTAGTTGAGCGGCGTGGGTTTTCCTAATATTAATCAACAAAATAAGAGAAGTAAGAAAACGGTGGTGGTGGTGGGGTATACATAGGCAACTTTGGTTAATGAGTTCCAATGAGACACAGTTTCTTTCAAAGCAAAGAAAAATGAATTTGATATAAAGGAAGTAACTGAGGAACAATATTACGGAACAAATGTTCGATCACTATATTTGCCGGGCCACTTAACTCTTCATTGAGAAACGCAAGAAGCTCATAGTGGACTAGGTGAGATAGGGCTTGATTGTTCATTTACCATGTGAAACTTCCAAGTAGATACATTTGTGTGGTTTCAAATACCTATTACTTCCATTGAGAGCTCCGCTTGTTGAAAATGTTACCTTTTGCTACTTTCTCCTATCCAAAAGTCGTTCCTTTTCGTTACTCACATGTAACATGTCATTCGGTTCTGTGTTTGTGTATGAAACGGTATCAGACGTACGTTGATTATCGGAGAGGTGTTTGCTACATGGGCATAGCCAAAATAAGTTGTTCATTGTTTCCACGAATGGTCGATATCTTGGACTCGGATCAGTCCAACCAGACAAGATCACCTCATACACCACTGTGATAAGCAAACTACGAACAGGCAGCAACCAGTCTTGCATATCATAGTATAGTACAATGGGTGAATCAGTCGTAGCAAAACAACATGAATAACTGCTGCGATTCGGTAATTTATTGCCCACCAGAAACTTTGGACTATTTTGATAGGGATCAGAAATCCAAAGCATTTCCTGCTTTGTGAGAACTCGATGGAACCACGGGTATCAAAAATCCAGAATATGTGGTTGCTTGTCATAGTGCAATTCCAGACAGACATTTGCTTGCGATTTCTGAGCTTCATCAAACGCGCAATGGAACCGGTAAATTTACGCAAGTATTTAAACAAATGAGTACGTTCTGATTATTGTAATTGTCTACCATAAAACTTAGTTATCTGGATCAGTTCATCTAGGGGTGACATTAGGTGGAATTTAAAATGTAACATCAGAGGCGAGAGTTTTCATGCAGGGCATTTTCATAGGCGAAACCACAATTGTTGTTTTTAGGGAAACTATTAATTTCATTAAAATCCCCTTTTACATTTTGTCTCCAGATGGAGGCAGGGAGATAGAATATTTTTACCAAAAATTAAAAGTATTTCTTTGCCATGCCCATACATTTTAGCATGTATTAAACTAAGTAAAATGTAATACAGTGTTTTAGATTTTTTAATCCATGTGCGCGAATGCCAATGTATTCCAAAGACACACCAAGAGAAAGATCAATCTTATATAGGCAAGAATATTTTCTAATAAGTCACAAGTAAAACACACAAACGGTCTAAATAGATCTCGTCGTCTGATATTCATCTATTGCCGGAATGTATATTAGTGTTGAAAACGTCAGTGTTACTCTTCTGAAACACTACTCTCAGTGTTGTGATCGCTCAACCGTGTATTTGCTTCCGTAAAGGCGAACACATTTATGTGGTTTGAACTGCTCCTAACGGATCTTTCTTCATCGGCAAATTCATTTTGTTTACGTCGATTATGACTCTCCATAGTTAAATTTCGTTCATGTTTGTTTAGAAGGCCTGGTGATACGTTCATGTATAAACATAATGGGGGTTATCGTGACTAGGCTTTCTTTAATGCAGCTTGACAGAAATAATTGCAAAGTCAACGAAACGGTGGCTTTTTGTATGAGGGGAAAATGCTTTGCCGATCGAAATCAGTCCAAACAGACGCATGCTTTTTGACTTTTAACGTTGCCAACACGTTTACCATGTTCACCGATTCAAGTTGCTTCGAAATTTCTATCTTCTAGGAATCAATTAGCAGCGATGTGATACTTGCAGAACCGATTATAGAGGCTCACCATTTACAGTCACTGATAGCGGGAAACTCAAAGATTGACCCATTCCGTTTTGTGCTTCGCAAGCGTAAAAACCATCATCACGTATTTGCAGAGCGGGGATGACAAGTATACTAGCCTCCGTAGACAGTGAGTTCCACACAGTTTGTTCAGGTGATCTATCTTGTAATGGTAGGTTGGAAGCACATGATCGGGGCCGCCACTTCCAACGCAATGTGGGAGCCGGGAGACCTGGGTCTGAAAATTAAACAGAAAGAATAGATTAAAATCATTCGAGCCCGGCTAAGTTTTGGTTTGTATTATCAAGGTAAGGAAAGTGTTCCCGTTAACAATGTAAAGCCTTCCGTTTCCATCGTTAACCCCCAGAAGTGTAACATTAGACAATTGTAGAATAAATTCTGCCCCATTTCGACACTCTTCACATATGCACACCCAGCTATTGTCCATGGCCTTCCTTTGACCGTGTATTGTTGATTTCATCCCCTCATTGATCCGTGCCTATGACTGTTCTCCACGCCGTTTACACACACGCACTATTAGTATGTTTGCCCCATTACGTTGACCTCTATCGGTCTCACCGTCCCATCGACCCGTCCCCATGATCGACTGAGTCTGACACTTGTGTACACACACACACACACGCACACACCTACACGGATTCATCGCACTGTCCAGTCGCGACGGGCCCTGATGACACATTTACACCCACTGTGTTGTGATTGGTTCCCTCTAGGTCGCTTCTCACTATTGACCACCACAGATTCATGTGATCATGTTCGACATTGTTCGGTGTATTCGTTCTATTGTTATCGCACTGCGCGCCTGCTTGCTCGCAGTTCTTGCTTCTCGAATTACCGGCTTCACAGATTCCGATGTTTGTTAACCGGCTAGTGCCACAGTTTGAAGTTAGCATATTTTTCACTATTGTAAACTGTATTTTAGTACCACTTTTGTAGCAGAAACCCATTTGTTGAAAGACACCGTGTTCCGGGTTTTTTGAGCGTCAGTCTACGTGGATCGTTGTAGCCTGTGAAGTCAACAACAATTGTGTGTAAATCAAAGACTTCGTTTGATGAGCTTCACACTCTAGTGTGAAGCTCATCAAACGACCTTTTCATATGTAAAACCCACATTCATAAGATTCAGGGATAATTATTACTCGTGTATTTTTACCGTATCTGAGTTAAGAACAAGGCAGAGTCTATCCACTTTCACATTTGGTCATAAATAACATATTGGCAACAATTAAGTGACTTCTTTCTACCTGACGTTCATAAAAGTAAAAGTAATGAAAGTAATGAAAGCCTCTATCAAGGGTAAAATTATTTTTTGATAAACTGGGAAAACTGCAAAGATGAGCAACATTTGTTATTGTGTTACCAATTTCTGAAAAGTATCAACATTTCTCAATCTAATTTGGTCAATAAATTTAGTTACCAAGATTCAAACCTCCTGGTTTTGATATAAAGTCATTATAAGTAAACGCAAAACAGAGAGCTCAATGGAAACGGCTGCAGAATGGACAAAAAAGGAAATTAACAAACTAGCAATATATAATCTTCGCATGTTACGGACTTCTTTATGCTCCTTCGGTGATTTTGAATCCTTGGAGAAGCGTTTAGGTTACTCAATATCTTGCTGCGCAACTCACTGTTTACATACAAACAACGTATTCCATTATTCTCCAACCGTACTTCCTATTGGGTTAAATAGAATTTAGATCATTTTTTCTCCCGTTCAGTTAGAGCTATGGAGTATCGAATTTCAGAGGCAAATTCAACCCCAGACTGAAGTTTTCCGTCCAGAGAGACTGTCTGGATGCGAGCGAGCGTCTTCATTGCAAAATAAATTACCTTTTGAGACCGTTTTGTAATCCGCAAGCGTTATTCGCAATTCGTCTTTCATACTGTAGTCCATTACAACCCATGGGTTCATTTGAAGTAGATACATTGCTGACCGATGGGATGATTCTCTCCACGATGAGTTTCATTTTACGATCAGTAAACGAAGAAATGACTGAAAAACTGTTTAGTTATGTCGATCTGATTTGGTCATTATTAGCAGTGCAAAGCCATCGACCTAATTAGGCATGTAACCCGGGGCCTTGCAGGTAGAATGCAGGCAAACCATTCACTTGACTGCAGCTGATAAGACTGCTTTTCTTCTCATTTTACCTATAAGAGGTATAGCACAAGCTATTTCGTTATCGGTTTGTTACGAGTACTGCAGCCAAATTCAAGGTCCTCAGTTGAACCGATGGATTCTTGGGCTGTTGCTGCTGTAAACCAGAAAGATGGTCACAGCAACGCCCTTGCTCCTAAAGTTTCATTTTATCCGTCCTTTGCTCTATGCTCAAAGAAAACCACAGAATTATCGGATTCAATGCCAAAATATCCTTATATTAGGTTACATTTGCATTGCCTTCGTCATGTGGGCAATTGTCAACAAACAGGATTTTGAAATTCGCTCAAAATTTAGACCACCTAAGACCTCGCATGACCTCGCAGTGATCGGCAGGATGCTGAAGCTGACAGAATATCGTATTATTGGTGATATAACTATGGTGAAGTACAACATAAATAGCCGTTTTTATGCATTTTACGGACCAGCAAGCAATATCTTTGCAGTGGATTTCAGCTAACTCACGCCTTCTATAGCTTTAAGTTCTAATATCGGACGTGCGAAATCGTTAAGCCCAGACAAAACAGCACATGCTTGAGCATCACTAGCAAACTGTCTCTTGTATGGTTTTGTGATCTTACAGTGCGTTTATTTTTTCTATCAAAATCTGCGCTCTTTTAAAATTTGACGCACGAGCTTAGACTACAGCCAAAAGTAGCTTACCTGTCACATTTTCATGGATCGCTTCAAAAGCGTTACACTTATCTGACTAAATTACCCATTCACATGTTTTTAATCCTCTCAAATACATTTACCTATTGTATCTCAGTATTTCTAAAGGCTTACGAAATTGACTAAACTCAACATTCATCAGAAAACTATCTGAAATAAATATTTGAATAAGAGCGCCTGCATTTAGGTGAAAGCGAAGCTATGTCAAACTTGTCATCCCATCCCAGGTTGTATTTATTAGCTAATCAATAACCCAAATGTTCAGCTAGCAAACATGGTGGTGGTCTAAGCCACAGGACTGATAGCGATGAAACGAAAGTTGATAGCTGAGGCACGAGGTCTAACGAGGGTCAAGCTGCGTGTTATCAAAATCGGCTGGTCGTACAAATCTAGAACCGTAAATCATTTAACTTTTGTCAAACATAACATTTTGTTCCAATAAAATGTGTTTCGGTTATGTCACACTAAAGTATAATTAAAACAAAATTATGAAATGAGGAGATCTTATCACCTCGTGCTGTCTTTTTACTTCTGTGATTATGACTATGAGTGAGTTTTCGCATTGTGTATGGTCCCAAGAAAACAACCCAAAATATCTTCAGATTCTGAAATCCATTGTAAATATATGGTCTAAGAATACTAGTAAGCATGTTCAAAATATGGCTTTGAGGTGGATGATGAATGGTACTGTTATATCATAATTTTGTAGTAAAGTCAGGTTGTTCTCAGCATCTACTTCAGGTCTACTTTATAATCCACCAAAAAGCAGTAGCACGTATGAGCTTATGCATGAACAAAACATTTCTTTGAGTGAAAAAATACCTTGTGATCTTCCGTCTCAGCATACCTCTTTCTTGCTTACACTATGAAGTTGATTAAGAAGAGAGTTCAGCACTTCTATACGGGTCACAGCAAAGAAAATACTAATCCGCCGGCAAAACCGTTGTCTGTTGACGAAAATCTATTGGTTCTTAGCCTCGTGCATTTATGCAATCCACACCGAACCTCAGAGGGCATAATTTACTTCATGCCAAGAAAGCCGAATTGTGTTTCAACCGCAACTTCCACGAAACCAAGATGTTTGACTGATCATGTTTCATGCAATTCCGTCGTAATATTTCAAGTCAATGATTACTAGTTTGTTTGGCTTTTTTTGTTCAGTATTGGGTTCTCGTAACACTGGTGGGGTGCGCAGTACGATCTAAAGGAAACCAATGTGATCTCTGAATTGGCTTCAATCCAATATATGGCTCAACAATCGGGTAATTTTCACTTTCAGCTGTTCACATAAATAATGTTTTCAACTTTGTAAAACGTAACGCGTTTTACTCCGACTAGATACTCCGCTCAGTGTATTTCGTCTTTGATCCCTCCCATATATTTATGGTTTTTATTTCAAAGAAGCTATCTAAATTGCAGCCAATGACTGGCTGTGTAAGTAACCGTGTTGCAACTGATGTCGATCACTTTTGATCAAAAACAGCATTTTCAAATAGGTTGTGTGGAAACACTGACAGGAAAATTAATAGAAAAAAATACGGAGACATTTTTATTGACGACCACTTTTGGGTAAGGCCGCGGCTAAACCACATGCAGATCCTGTTTATCCCTACAAAGCAGGAACTCACGAACAGGCAATTTTTGATAACACCGTTTAACATCACGACAAATCGACTCCGTTTATTTAAATTCCAGGACCGTTTCTATGCATCCCAATTGGATTTATAGGTTTTAATGTTTGTTGTTTGCCGGGCAGTGATCTCAAACTCAGATACAGAATACAAATGCGTAGCAGGCGGTAAAACTCTGGGCCAGATGTGAAACGGAACTAGACAATGACAAACCGAAAATCCGTTGGTAGCAAACCGTCATAATTTATAGGAGAAACTAGTCCGGTTATTATAGGCGATTAATTTATATGCGATCAAAGGACTCTGTAACCATCTGCCTGGCGGTAAGCACTGCACTCCCGATCCTAACAGGTCAGAGCATTTGTATCAATGGTAACAAAGTTATCGTGGGACACTGCTTATTTTATAGAAGTATGCAGTCACTTGCTCGGCACACGACTAAATAAAGCAGATGATCAAACCAAATCATTCACTACTCCTGAGTATCATACAACTTGATTTTCGCGTTTTAAGTTTATTCTATCCAAAAGACAAAATAGTTCGCCATAGTTTCGTTGCCTCATCAAAACCAAGAGCGCAGGGGTATTGACGGCGAAAATGGATTTTAGGATGTCAACAGAATAATGTTTCATGTATGTGAAGAGTCAATTGTTTCCTTACTATCTAGAGAAATTTATACTATTTGATCTAAAGCCTGTATGGGGCTTTCGCAACTGGCTGATTGCAGCAGATGTTGCGGTAGACCAAGCATGGGGACCATTAAATACACAATGACTGGATCACATGGGAATTCTGCAACTTTGCTAATGGCCATGCGAATCAGAGGTTTCAAATATTCATTTGACAGGGGTTGCGTCTGCAGACCTTAGAATGTGGACCTTGTAGGACACTGTTCTCATAAGCTGTTTCATGCCCATAAAATTGTGTTGGTTGGGGGCGGGGCTGTAAAAATGCACTACAAGCGTTTCGAAAGTTTATGGTATCTGGGACTAGAGCTATTTCAATAATATTCCTTTGAAGATGCACTTGTCAAATAGGAAGAATATTTTACCTGGCTAGTGAAAATCTTCGGAAGAACCGTATGAATTTTCATCCTTGTTACTCATCATCATCAGCACCGCTTCGATACCCAGTGCACCGGGAATCAAACCTGGTGCAAGCAAACAGGGAGGGCGGAAAACCTCACACACATTCATCGTGGAATTAGACTCAGTCAGATGGGTTCATTCATGGTGAATTAGTCCACAAATCAAGTCATCCGGCTGTCGTGATAGGAACGCATGCAGATACGTAGACAATTCAGTGGGTTGTTTCCTCGTGTTAAATGTGTTTTCAAGTGGCCTTCGTTGAATTTTGTCAACAGAATAATCTCATTTTTGTCAGCACTTTATGGACAAACAATTTCGCGGACATTTGACTTTAGCAGAATAGATTGCTGAATGGATTTTATAAACACTCTATTCTCTAATCCAATTGCAAAATTGTCTGTGAGACTATGTCCCAGAAGAGGTCCTACGGTTATTCAATTGTTCTGTTCAGATATTCACTAAAGAAACTGAGATAATGTGCTCTGCACCCAAAGTGAAATTGCAAGAGTTCGTCGACAAGCATATGAGAGGATTTTGAAGTTCACAACATAATGTCCCATGAATTCGTTGGTCTATTTGAGCACAACTTTGGTAAATCCCGGTGAGAACATCCGATGTTCGGTTCAGTTGACGGGCGAGACTGACGCGACTGACGAATTCAAAGGAGTGTCATGGACTGTAGCTATAGAAGGACTTATTAATTAGAATCTAGTGGTTTTTTTGTCAGTTTATTGGGAAAGCACTCCCAGTCAGAAAGTTGGCATAGTTAGCTGAATTTAGTCCAATAGTTGCTTACCTCGTGCTGTGACGCTTGAATGAAGTCAACTTAAGTTGAATAAACTTCGGAATTGCTTGGTTCATACATTACGAACACTTCAAAGCTGTACTTGATGAATACCTGTTCAGCTAAATAAATCAGAAATGATGTAAACAAAAACGGGACGTGTATGAAGCGGATACTGATAATAATAATTAGCAGTACCGAGTGTTAACCAAGTGAACATACATAAAATCTGCCTCATAAATCATGGCTATGTAATGATCTCTCAGAGTATTACGTTTATTGATTTGTGATAGAGGAAGTGGGAAGTATTATATCAAGTGGTTGGATTATGTCGAACGGTTGCTACACAAAGGGTAAAAATCCGGCCGGATTTGAAGTGCTTCCGCTCATTTTGATTCATGAATCCGAACATATCAAGCCTTATCTTGTGGAATCGAATTATGACACATCGTACAGGTGCGTTGTTCTGACACGTGGACTTCCAAAGGACTAAGAAAAACAGGCATAATAAGGTAACGCAACAGGAACTGGCCGAAAAGGGTAATGAACTTCCTACATATTTATAATTGCACTACTGTACACGTTCAACTTGTGCACTAACGAAGGAAAATTAGTAGGAAATAATACTTCTCCTTGGAAGGCATAGAAAGTGAATTGAAGCTCATGCATAAGCTCAAATTCCACAGAAGCTCCGGATGTAATCACAATCGAGCCTGATGTATATGTATACATGTGCATATCGATAAAAACAGTTAACTGATGAACCACAATTCAATAATCTATAAAACGTTTTGGTACTAAATCACTTAAGTTCTTGCACGGAATAGATTGGTATTCTTTCCTGGATTGGCAAAAGCCAGATTTATGGTATATTCATGATTCAATAAATGAAATACTCTGATTTCTATTTTCTCCGAACGTGATTACCCACTTACGCATTATATTTCCCTTGGCCTGTTTTTTATACGATCAGGTTTGCATCCTCACACACACAAACAGTCAACTAAATTTATCAATCAATGCTTTGGATAAGTTCCGTTACATGGAGCATTTGTTTTCCCCAAACCCGATTAGTTTGAATACAGACTAATTATTTATTCTATATGAATAGATTGTGATTTTCTTTCTTCAAATTCCAACCCTGTTTGAAAGACGACTTCCTGTGTTACTTTCGTTTGAGCGGAACATCAATGACATTTCTTGTTACACTAGCAGGATGGTGAATGATTCCGTCATATCAGATGGCTTTTTTTCATGAACTTTCTCTTACTATATTCATCAAACAAACAGTTCAACCAAGATCGCAGTGCACGATTTCTTACTGTCAGTGATCCGGACCTTCGGAGTTATGATTGGAATGTTCCAGGAAACAAAATAGTCCAACTGACTTGCCGCTGCGTACGTGCATTGCTAAAAGGTGATACTGATCTCTCTTCTCCCTTTAAATCAATAATTGGTCGATGATGATACACTCATATCATGTAAACGAACGACTACTGTAAGTTACTTGATAACTACTGAACTCACACATAAAATACATAGAGATAAAGTATTCAATACCATAAGAAGAAAATGACGGAACCTCCTATCAGCAAAGTATTGCTTATTTTCTGTCCCATGAGCCACGTTCTCGATCGATTGATGGAACATGCGTATGCATTTGAATCAGACAGTGCAGTCTGATTTTATCTACCATCCACTTCATTAGTATTACATTAACATTACCAAAGTGGCATAGTGGACTGAAATAAGCTGTATGCCATGGTACTTCTATTGACACACATTATTGCTATTACAACTGGTTCCAGTGGGATGCATTATTTGTTGGATAGGCGTGCCCTGTCCGTATACCTCTAATGGCATCGAAAATAGTTAGATCAGTGATAGCTATCTGCCATGGGAAAAGGGAGTAAACGATGAATGGCGTTGAATCGTCTCGTATGAATAGCAGGATGACGTTTGAGTCACCACAGCATCCTCCTCCTCATCTCTGTTCTACAGAGTTAACTTGAAAATACTTCGGCGCTCGCCTTCTCTGCAGTGCTATGCAAATTTGAAGTTATTTTCTGCGCTTCTGGTTTCATTAAAAGACAGATGAAAAAGAAGACACCCAACAGGTTTTCTAAAACGCGCGTTCCTGATGGCGTGAAAATAGTTTCCGAAATTACTGATCAAAACTTTTGTAAACAGCTGGTATAGATGATTTCAATATCAGTTTTGAACGAACAAATTGTCACTTACTTTCCTGCTATGTTCATTTCAATGTTTAATCTCCCATGGTTAAAATAGAGACTTTCCACAAATCGTGAACGTGGATGAAAACTTGAAATATAGCTCACGTTTGTGCTCTTTTACAGGTTCGTTGCCGGTTTCAGTAGTGAACAGCATTAGTTTGCACAACCCTCTTTTGTAACAGTTTGATCGTCAAGCCGTGCTTGTAGTGCTACGTGCACCCGCCGAAAAGCAGAATGCAACGGAATAAAGCACAGCCTGTGTACGAACTTATACATCTCGTAGAAGGCATCATATGTAGCACAACCATCGATTATCTAGAAAGGATGAATGACCAAGTGAATATTGATTATTGCTTAAGAATGTCCAATCAAGAAGCACCTATCGACGAAACACTGCTGCGATTTTAAGTGGATTTTCGGTGCCTGATACTCAATTTTCAAACCAATCTGCCCCGACCCCGAATTACCAAATTTCATATGGTATTTCATTTCATTTTCAGAGGCATTGTGATCTGGTAGTGCAAAACGGGATACTCTCCTCTCGCTGCCAAGCTATCACAGTGACCTTTGAACGGCTGATTGGCTACAACTGAAAAATGAAGTGGGTGACGTTGATAGGTGATTCACTGAAAACATCATCTGTTGCTTGATGATTTATAGGGTACAAAGGTACAACCATGAGCGTTGAAGCGTTCGACAAATATGATGATGAGTAGCAAGTAATCGGATTAAGCCACATATATATTAATATATATAGCATTGGGGCTGTCAGTTAGAAAAGTATTCAGAAGGTGGTGTTTTACAGAGTGAACGATACTGCCAAAATATTTAAATTTTGTGTTTACAATTTCACTCATTAATAAATGACTTTAGTTAAAGACCCGGTGAAATCAAATTTAATCAATAAAAAGCATTTGACTATTTTTGTATCCTAAGTAGAAATGTTTGGTAAATTGTGTCGATCCACGAAGTTACCTACTGTAGACAAAGACCGTCCGTATGCGCGCAATAATTACATATCTCTTCTATGAGCTACAGATAGTTATTCTCAACGAATAGAACCAATTTCCTGTTCACCCAATCCGGAATCGCAATGATGAAAAAGAGCTCATCTTTTTTTAGTCGGAAATCACAAATATCCAAATGTTTTGGAGCCACTTGGATATCTTCGCCTGGTGATTGGGCTAAAAGCGTTTCACACACGCCCGGGACATGTTTTCTAATCAGCGTTCCGTGGTCGGATTCATAGGTTTTTTGGTTTATCTATCTGACAATATGTTTTATCATCACTGAGTCACTGGTGATCATTTGAAGTCTTTCTCGTTATCAAGAGTCTGCAGAAAACGAGAACAGGATTGATAACAGTTTGCTTATCAAATTGTTGTTAGTTGCAGTTTGAAATAGATACTATTTAAGGATTTTTGTATTTTGTCCTCATGATTTCAAAGTGAGGTTCACTTTGGCACATTGATGGCAGACAGTTGAGAGTGAGCAATTACTTCACTAGTTCCCATTCATGCTTTTATAGATCACAGACACGACAAAGCAATACAGATGCTTGAACCATTGACTACAGATTTTCATTCACTTATTCGAGGGTAGGGGAGGAGACTGCGTGTTCGTTGGATCAGTGTTCCTAGGGCATCAAGTGGTCTATGAACCCTTAGTAAGTTATATGATATCATGCAGAGTCCAATTGACCTTGCGTTCGATTCATTCTCGGTTGACGCAGCATTTGGGCCACCCGGTTTTCGTTTGCACTCCGCGATGAATGGGGTGACGGATGCGAGTGAGAATTACACCGATGGTATCTGTCAATTCTTAATTCCACATTCTTTCAACCTTGGACTGATCCCCTGAGGCAACCTAGTGGTCATCCTTCAGCAGATTACCTAGAGAACAGAAATGGAGACAACACCCGTTTTCCTTTGAGCGGGATTTTCCACAATCAAATAAGCACTTAGCCTGGGTCATTAAAGTACCAAATTAAAAAAAAATAATTCGTTTCTCGGAGTCGTGGCTAAATCAGTCTCAACTTGATAGACTATCCTTTTTCTTACAGGTAATTTTTGAAGATATCTCCTGAATTTATACTAAGGACCCTAACACTTAGACTGTGTCGAACTGGACAAATACATGATGATTGATTTATCATACGGTAATTACGAGTATACCACGAAGTGGTCCACTCATCAAATGTGGGTGCCATGTCTATTTTCCTCCTAAGTAACCTTGTTGATTGTAACCCTACAATTGACGCAGAAAATAAATGTGTAATTACCTATCGACCCAATCACCCCACTAATTGGGCCAAACAGCCACAATGGGGATTTAGTCGCGGCGATGGAATTGATCACTATTATACCTCTAGCAGACCCTCAATCCTAATCTGTATAAAAATCTCAGTGAATCCAAGCGCTTCAGCTGTCTTAGTTATACCTTTATTGATGTCTAAAACCAACTAATGTAGCTAATTTCCCAAATTAAGAGCAAAATCTCACTCCCGGATTTGAACTTGCGAACGCTGACCTTAGGTTTTAGTCATTATATGGCTTATAGACGCTCTATTAGGAACGGACGATTCAGATGTGGAGTTGAGCGCGGATTTACTGAGGTGAATGCTGTTCATTCCTTTTGGGCTCAATATATGTGACCTTATATGACTGATTTCGGAAAGTCAGAGATTTTCGCTTAGTGGTACTGAACATTGTTTGTCATTCATACCCAGTGGTGATAGGTCACATCATTGGAGAATCTAATCACTCCAAACCTTGCAAACAAATACAACTGAGCATTTGCCAGCTCCAATTCCAATACAGCCTCTGGCTAATGCAACCGGTAACCAGGGCACCGGCTTTCATTCTTTTGTGGGCATAATTTGTAATCTGTTCAAACAATGTTTCACGCTTTCTTCTCTAATGAATATTCTTTAACACCCATTTTATTGGGTATCTGTAGTCCCAAAATGATTCTCAGAAAGGGTTTCAACAAATCGAACGGTTGCCAGTTTAATAACTACCGCGGCATATCAACAAAACGAAGGTTTTTCTTCTTCAAAAACCGATTCTCTTTTTGAAATCAGTTGCATATGAATTTGTGTGCCTAACGTGGTGGAACTAAAGGATCATTCGGTTCTATCTGCCCGCTCTGCCCACATCGATTTGTATGCAACCAGGCTTCAACAACACAAGATATTTCTCATAAGAGAATCACAAACGAGTTTTCTGCACCTATAACAACGGGACATCCCTGGAAAAACCCCTTCATCTCGACCGGAACAAAGACCACTTCTCCAATGTCCCAATCAGTTGCGCTGCTTCTTCGGTTGATTTAAAATTCTGGATACCTTTTTTCAATCCTTTTTTCTGTCACTGATTTCCGGTTGCAGCTGTTTTATTACCGGACAGAATCTTCAGACAGATCAGTTGGGATTGGGTTAGCAAGGACGGGGGTGGAGGTGATCCGTGAAATATGCCACCAGATAAAAGCCTTTACATCCGTTAAAAGGAGTTCAATTATGGAAAGGTATGCTCACATTACATATGGATAGTTTGCTGTCATATGTTTTGTTCTGATGCAACAAATATTATGGGATTAGATATGTATAACCAACACTTAAGAAGTCAATCTACCCGGTGGAAGTTTGTGACCGCTAGCTGGAAGCGAGTAATTCTAGTAACTGTCTAACTACGCAGTTTATCAACTGAACGGGCGTTAATTCAAACAGTTTCCTAGCTTTTGAGATTCGACGTAACCAAAACCCAAGTGGATTAGGACCTGAGGAATATAAATTTTCTGTGAAATACATTGCAATATTCAGATTTCCAATTTTGTTCTTAGTGGCTACTGTTAAGCAAATTGGAAGTAATCGAGATTGTTTTGCTGATTGGGTCAACTCCATGGGCCTTTTTCTGTGCAGTTATATTTAATGAGCTTGTGTTAAATTGTTCCAGACTTCACCTTACAGTGCTAGTCGATTTTGAACAGGAAGTGTAGTTTACATTTGGAACTTTTTAATTTTGAGCAGTAAACAATTACCATTTTGAAATCACAGTTATCTATGTGCAAAGATGTGGGATACATGCGTGTCCGAGTGTGCCAGGAACCGACAAACTGGAGGTAATAGATGGATGTGCGAAGATAGAGATTGAAGTGTAGTGTGAAGTAACTTGCTGCCGAGGTGCGAGATGAAAGTCACCTTGATGAACATAAGCAAACATGGACGACAGTTTGGTCTCGGAACGAGTTTTATCAAATGTGGAACCCAAACTGTACGATGAACACTTTTTCGCCGTACAAATTGTTACCACAGAAAAGGATGAGATAACACCGATTCGAAAACCCTGTAAACCTTAGCGCAAAATTCATTTTTCGCAGCAAACTGGTTACACTTTTGTCAAAACAATATACCTGTTTGGCAACAGTGCAAGTGTGTACAGTCCTCCGTAAACTATGTAATCCATTTATCTAATAATCCGTCACACACCGATTCTTAGTGTGCGATTATTGCGCGCGCACGCACGCACACACATTCAGAGGGAGGGAGTGAAACACAGATAGCACTTCGTGTGAGTAAAAAAACACTTACTTATTGAGTTGGGATAGCATTCGAGTTTGAGGGGGACACCGATGTTCAGCTCCTGTGGGACATGGGCACTCACGACAGGTTGTTCTGGAGGATCTAATGGAATAGAGATGGACGAGGGCGGAAGGAAACATGAATTAATTAGTTAGTTCAGAACCATTCTTTCGTGATTTTCTGAAGTGGTTAAACAAGTCTTTACTCTGAAACAATCTGCCCAAATCGTCATCATCATTCAGATCACTAGTTGATCGTCTCACGTTGCTGGTGACCATGTAGATCAGGTTTATTTGCACATGATCTGCTTCAACACAAGCGGGTGGGCACTGGGCACTGGGGGCGGGAAGGCGGGGGGGGGATTTTATTGCAATTGGGTAACGATTGGTAAGTGGTTTATTTTAATGCACTGAAAAACGAACCCAATATCTATTTGTAACGATTCCAGAATTCCAAGGGGACATGTGAAATAAGTTACTGTTCACTGTAGTTAGTCAATATGTGCAATCGATACATGAATTGCAGTGAAAAGGTTTTAGGAAATATTGGGTGTATTCCCCTGGGAACAAGTTGGCTTCACGAGTTTCGGCATGACATGGTCTCACTTTTAATGGGCAATATTTTGCGCAGTTCTTTCAAATTGAACGATTCATATCAATTCAGGGGAAAAGGTTGAATAGTATGCCATTGCAAAGAAGTTGCGCAATCACGGTAAATTCTACGGCAAATATATAGTGCAATTTCATTGAAAACAAAAGAAAAAAAAAGAACTACTGTTTGCACCAAATGCCGATCGCCGTCTACGTATTTCAGCGCAGGGTGCATGAACCATCAAAGGTTAGATTGCAGGGTATCATCGTGAAATATCTTTTACCAAACATTGGACTAGTTTCGACAGGTTGACATTTGATAGGTCTTGTCAGCCATCAGCAGTATCATCCGATTAATTAGCAACTGATCACATTTAGCCAAGGGGAAATAAAAATGAGGGATTTAAAATTTAGCGGTGTGTTTTCCAAGGGATATAGCGGTACACTTTTGGAGAACGACCCGTGATATATCGGCTGGAATGAAACATTTTATTCACATGGTGTTTGACGAATATCCCCACCCCCCCTTTTTATGTGAAACACCACGGGGTAAGTTTTTCAATTTGTATGAATCCTGAATGCTGAATGCTGACAGGTTTCGCATACAACGATCTAACCTTATGACAACCGATAAGAATCAAATGTGCACATAATTTAAAAATTTGTGTATTTCATAAATCCCTTGAACACAATTGTTAGCTAACATTGTGGATAGAGAAAACAGAATATTGGGGCTTCCATAGGTGAAACGTGTAGCAGATTTATATTTAAATATGACTAGTTCTACAAATCACTAGTT
The DNA here is from genome assembly GCA_900618425.1 of Echinostoma caproni. NCBI lineage: Eukaryota > Metazoa > Platyhelminthes > Trematoda > Plagiorchiida > Echinostomatidae > Echinostoma > Echinostoma caproni. The sequence continues at coordinate 149,945 of UZAN01039381.1, read as the reverse complement.
CAGGAACGCTATACATTGTTATTACTCATAGCAGCAGACCGGAAATCAAAAGTCACCAAAGAAATACACTTGAATCAAGGTAAACAAACATTATCAGCAGTGAAACATCTTGGTGTTTAAAAACTCCTCGGCTTATGCAACCGACGGAGTTAAACTGTTAACGATTCCTCAAGTGGGAAACGTTTAGCAATCCTCACTTAAGGTCCCACCCGTCCTCATGTAAGGCATAAATGAGCAGTGTGCTCAGTTAACTTCAAATTTCACACTGAACGGAGTTCAAAACGTGTTTTATTTCTCGGTAATATTTTGTTTTCTGTGCACACTAGCTCTTTCGTGCAGAAGAAGTGTGGGTTACACAAAAACTGACAGAGTTTGCGTTTTGTGGAGACTCATTCTTCCATCGCCTTTTTTCTTAATAAACCACTTGTGTAGGACGGTTTACTAAAAGAAATTTAAGGTTATTTTTGTAGAGCTATCTGGAAGCGGTTTTTATTACATGCCAAAGACGTTCATGTGAAGTGATCCAGATTAATAGAAGAATAGTTACGCACAGTAGTCAACACTCAAATTTCCGATTTTCGCTTTCGCTTAACTGATTGTGCTCACAAGCAATCACCGTACGGTAATTATGGTACAAGTTAAATCTAATCCCTTCAGAGAAGATGCTTGTCTGTGGCTGATATTTGTATGCTTCTCGTGAAAATTGATGACAATGATTCGGTTCACTGTGGTTATGAATCGCCTGATCTTGCACGTTGAGACGCAGCGACGAATATCGATTTTCAACTGTTCACCGCGAACAGTGTTTGACTTCTCTGCAATGCTGTAATATTTAGATAGCGATATTTGACTAAACCCTAGAATATTTTTCTGATAAGAACAACGGAGAAAAATGAAAGGCTACGTTTATTACTGTCAACGGGTTCAATGATTGTAGTTGTTATTGATTTTGCTAGAGAAGTTACCTTACTACTGAATTAAGTACAAATTACACATAAACATTTAGTCAAATGCATGCAAATCCTCAGGCCTAAACAGTTTCAACTATCGAAATCAATGATGCGTTTCATTAGACGTTCACCATGACATTTCCAACACGGATGTAGTTTCCTACCCACCATCTACCCTGAAATCTCCTCAATAAGGGGCGGGGGTGAGCCGGCATGTTTTATAAGCGAATTAGGTCACGCTCCTTACACATTACGAAAATTTCAAAGGAAATAACCAACCTTCCTGCTTCTCGATGAACTGATAAGCTATGAATGTCTGAATGACAAATTAGGAAACTGACGAATAGTTTGATCCAAATGAGTACGCTTATCAATTTATACAAAAACTGGCCAGGAGTGTGTTCATTTCACTCACGTGGCATGTGTGGTCCAATGCCAGATCTTATTACGACCCTATGCTTCGACCAAGTTAACGTTGCCGCCCACCTGGAAGAGTGGCACTACGCAAAGAAACGAATTTATTAAATTAAACGTTTTTATTTTCCGCCCATGACAATTCAACTTTGTAACCCGTTGAAACGTTTTGTACCTATCCCTGATATCTCTGCTTGTGTGTGCATGTTCGTGCAATGATTTGTCACCGCTAAGTAAGAGCAACAGCTACACCATATCCTATGATAACCGATTCATCATGAAACTGTGGTGAGATAAGTTAAATAGACCAAGCCGTACTGATTAATCATTTTGGCGTTTCACTAAAGACGATAGAATTAGATTTTCATTCATGACAAATAGCCGAGTGAAAAAACGGTATTCTATTGGCGTGGACACTCTTTGTGGTTGTCCTTGCAATGCAGTGAAGTGTGTTTTATTTACCGCATGTCTTCCTTTAGAGGGCAAATAAACAGATAACTAATAGCGTGGATTCTCTTGCAAGCAAAAACTGTGAAAATTTAGCTGCATGTTGTGTTTCTGTTCTTCCTCATTACAAGCATTTCTCAAATGAGAGATAGACTGGACTCTGTGATAAAATAGAACTGTGTGACCACAATGATAAATGTTGACATGAATAGGAAATGGGACACTAACTAAACATCAAGTGACATACAGTCATGTGTTTTTGATACCATGTATTATTGGAAAGTACTGTTTGAGTGCACAAGCACTGAACTAAGGATCAAGTCATACGCTTCCAACGTTCATCACCGTTTATATATGACCTACCTTATCGGATTCATGCAGAGTTGGAGCTTCTCACTCAAGTCCAATCGTACGCAGAAGGTTGTCTTCACATTTTTGCATATGCACTGACATTCAGTGTCTCATTCATCGATATGGTAACTTCCTGTTCAGGTACAATGAGCTTCCATCCCATGCCAAAATAGATCGCATTTTATTTACGTAATAGCTTTGAAATACCTATGAGAAACTTCCTTGCAAATGTTATTGAGTAACTTGAAAGCTCTTTTCTAATAGCCTTAAAAAGGATGCTTAATACCGCTTAGGAATTTAGTGAAGACAGATATTGCACACAGTGTTTTGGTCTATTCAAATGACTTCCGAAATCTTCTGCATAACTCCCGAGAACCACAACTGACCCTGGTTTTGACCGTGTACATCTACCCTAATACATAGACAAATTAATCGTCACCGCACCTGGATATACATCAATTATTTGCCTATCCTTTGATGCTTACATTTCTTTGTTTCCATGTCTTCTCTATGTTGTGAGGATCACAATCTTCATTCCATCTGGTTTACGTTGACTGTTTGTCTTCCCCGTGCTATTTATTATCGTAGTATCGTGCCGCTCCTTAGTTCCTTGGTCGCTTAATTTAATAGTGAGATAATCGTTTACCCTGTTAATCCACTTCGCCTATCGTTATATCTTGTTCGCTTTTGAAGGCGAGACTGTGTCGACAAATACCCTACCTTCACTACCAAGTTACTCTGACTGGTGATCCATTGTCTAACTGCAGCTATTTTTGTACAATTTAAGCACCCTTTTGAAGACTAGTACGTAAACGTTACTGCTTGACGTTATACACTCCGCTTCTATCAATGGGACCTTACTGATTCATACATATTCGTACTTGTAGTACACACAGATTACAGAACTCTCTTTATCTGGAATTGATGGACTTGATATTCATATCTGCAATTCAGTAAACCACCGGTACAGAACTCAAACTGTGGGTCAATCGGTTTCAACTTAACCAATGATGAGCATAATCTACAGCAGTCAGAAGTAGTCAAAAGCACCGGCTATGTTTCCTGTTATTTTTTTTCAATCTGCTTTGTTTTAATGGATCAGTTGTTTCCGAATGACAGAGGTGAGCTCCGTGTTGATAACTGTTTTTAGTTTAAACGATTCCTTTCCACGTTCAATGAACTTCGTCTTTCGGTTGTTGAAAGCAAGGCGGCGCTAAGTGTGCTCGATTACCAATGCTTTTTATTGGTGAACTTTTCTAACTTGAGGAGAGCCCAGTTTCCCTCGTTTCGTGTTAGACATGAGTTCAATAGGCAGACTCTTCTTTCTTGTGTATTGGTTTCTATCCACTTAATTCGAAAAATTCGTCATTGTTGGAAGAGGTTGTTTCTCTTTGCGACAGGGAACCTTTTTTCAGTACTAGTCTCGTAAAACGGTTTAGCGTTGACAAACATATTTTGACACGATGTGCTCAAAAGACAACTGGAGAAGAGTCCTGTAATGGTCACATTTTAATTCTTGATGAAAGAAATATTTGCAAAAGTATTAGGGCGATTGTGTTAGCGTTAATCTTCCGGAAGCATTCACTAACCCAGGGGCTCGGTGGGTGTTAAGGTCGTGAGATAGCATATATAGAATTTGATGAGAAGGACAAGGGTCCATGGGTGACAACAGAGTAGTTTCAAATTACCATCAAACACACCGCACTTTTTCTGAGAAAAAAACTTGGTAAGTGGTTATATACGATAGAAACTCCGGTTTCATAAGTTCATATCTCGTTTTGGTTCCGATCAGATCAAATCATTGTAAGTTCATTGAACTGAAGCTCTTTATCACTAGGAAACCACTTTATGCAAATTCCTATATAGGCCACGTGTTACAATTACCCGTTCGGTGGCCAGACTAGTAGTATGTTTGCATCTCCATTATGAAATCCAAATTATGAGATACTTAATTTTGTTGATAAATCTGCAAAGCCGATGAAACCGAACAGCAGGAAGTGCTTCCGTGCTTGACTCTTAACACCGGGAATTTCGTCATACATTATTGAAACAGCTCGTAAGATTTCTTCTATGGGCTTTGTATGTTCCCAGTTTATGAATATAACTGAATTTGAAATGAATCGCTTTGGACAACTTAAATAAGTTGTGAATTTCAAAACTTGTTTATGGTATTTTTCTACACGCAGTGATTATATTTCAATTCTTTCTCTATGTGTTGCTTTTTATTGAAATGCATGACGTTTCGCTGTCTTGACGATACTGAGTGATATATTTTAAACGTTTACTTTGGAACATTGATATTTTCCAGTGGTTGTTGAAACAGAAATCTGTTGGTGTTTTCAAATACTCACTCATCCCTAGACATTATGAAGCACAATAAAACTATATCCAAGATATGCCTAACATATTTTCCAGGTTTCTTCGCTGTCACAAATCAACGGCTTAAAATGCCATATTTCAGATTAGACAATATATTATAGCTGAACATTTCGGAAATTTCGTAGAATATGTGAAGACCCATTGGATATCAACCAAAGAGGCAGGAGCGTTTAAGAAACCAAACACTTACAATAAACATAAATGGTGGAAAAGTCTTCACCTCTCCGGGGCACTGGCTGGTCACCGGATCCATGTACGGTATTCTCTGCCACACATCGATATGTGCCTGCATCTTCCTGTGTGATGGAGTTGATTTGCAGAGTTGGGCTAAACCAGTACTGAGGCTCCTGTCGATTTGTGATGTCCGGTCGGTACACGGATTCACTGTCGTTTAATTGTGATGGAAACAGTAAACCGGGGTGTGTGATTTTGCTGTCCGACTGCAACGAATTTCTGTCCCAAAATATTCTAGTTACCGGTGGGTTGGCCACTGCTTCACAATGCAGCCTGATCGATTGTCCAATGCGAGCATATACAAATCTGTTGGTGACCACAATTGGAGGTGCTGGACGGAGAGAAAAGGGGAAGAATAATTTCATGAGTTTTGTAGTGAACAAGTTCATTTTCGATAACTGCATTTTCTAATCAATAAGATTACATAAACGCGCAACAGGCATATCACATTTGATGTGGATGAGGACTTAGTTGGCAAATATAGTTAGTTGACTGTCTATCGTTTACAAACTAATTGAGTGTTGATGTGCATTTAAAGTCTTCCAGACCATCAGTTCTTCTAGTCAGCCGTGAATGTTCTATGGATGCTAATCAAGAACAGGCACATGACGGACAGAGTCAAGATTATTGGAATAATTGAAAAGTTCATCGGGTCATGGTAGAAGACATTTTTAGTCATGCGATTGAATTCATTCAACTCGGATCCATGTCAGTTGAAGTGCATTGGCAAATCACTTTTAGGAACAAAGCGACGGGTTAAGCATGTAGATGATTACTTCATCAGCTGTTCTAAAATGTAAATTTAGTTGGAACACGATTGTTCTCGAAAAAGCTTTTTCTATCTGAAAACGTACCGTTTTCACCCAGTTACGAATCCCGTGTATGAAAATTGTAATTAAGTAACTCATGAATTCATCAGACTGTTAAACAAGCTAGCATTTATGTAGTTTTCATAATTTATAAGATCCCCAATGCATTTGGACAGGAATGAACGAAACGCAGTACTAAATCTGATTGTACCAACTTGCAGTACACCACAACGTTTTAAGCATTGAGACGTTGTTTTACATCCGAAAATTCTGTTTGACTGGAAGCAATAGTTTGTCATGTCAGCATTATATTTCCATTCTGCTTCACCATATGCAGCAACTCCGGGTGGTTGCAAAAATTAGCTTTTAAAAGCTGATTGTAAATAAAGACAGTCGATGTGTGTTGGTGTGACAATTGTGATATTGAAAAGTACACTGTTCACAAGTAGTAATCAGAAATTTGTCTAGTACAAAGTGTGGTCACTTTTGCGATAGAATCTAACGAATACTTTTGTAAACCCTTATCGGTTGTGGAGGTGTAAAAATAAATTAAATTGACAAATCCGAAACGAATTACCAATTCTCATCAAGATGTAAAACCGTTTCCATGCGCATGTCTTTAGCTACATATGATTGGTCACAGTGTTGGAAGCCCAAGCGTAAAAGTTCTTAAGCCACAGGGAGCTAGCGGTGGCCCCCTGAGTATCCTTAGTCGGTGACGTAGTGTTACCGAAAATATGTTCTTAGGGTCCATTTGGGACTGTTTCCGGCTAGGCGGAGTATGATTTCTGCGGTTGACTTAAGTGGTGCGGTCCGGATGTGTAAGTAAGATGGGTAATTACATAAAGAGGACCATTCCATACCCTTCCAACTTCGGATCATCCGCTGTAACTTCAAATGAATCCAGGCAACCTCATTTCACTGAGAACTCCACGAAGTGCTAAGACATCACATGTCACCGATTGGATGGGGTCTATCGAAACTTCCTCCAGTCGGAATGAATTATTTCTCCATAAACAAACAAGCACTTTTTTGATCGGTTACCGAGGAGGTGTAAAAATTCACTTAGGATTGTTAGTTCCCCCCTCCTCCCCGTCCCCCGGGAACGTCATATCGTTGACCGGTGATGGAATGAACCTTAGATGAGAATGAACAAACCTGGCGATAGTTCACCACGGTTGTATATATTTATGACTCATTTTGTCTTCGTTGGGGATGATACACGTTGTCAAGATATTGCAGTCCGACGAAGTCGTAACTGTGATAAACCTCAGTCCATTAATCATAAGAGGAATACACTTATTATTCAAAGAAAATTTGACCCCATGGCTCATCATGAGGGCCAGTCATTCCCAAGTAGGAAAGGTAATAAAGAAACCAAGGGAATTTCAACGTACGCACTTCAAAAATTAGCACATGAAGGTTATCGTCATTGGTGGGCTGGTTGATAACTGATATATTCTTATCAATACCTGTCTCAAACACCGAATTATAAGGAGCGTATAGACGAAATAAAGCTATGAATAAAAGCGACCGGGATGAAAAATGACACCACAAGGATAAGAATCTCTGCTACGAAGTTGAGTAACAGAGGGAGTACCTGTAGATATCAGGTTGTTGCTATTGGCATCGTTTATAGAATGCAGTAGTCAATCTGGGAAAAATGTGATTTATAATGGCCATGGGATGAGTTCAAATTTACCCTTGAGATTCAGGTGGAATACTGTTAATTCTTTCACTCTATACTTGAACACTTGCTAAGGAAACTGCCAAATGTGCTTTGCAGTACCAAAAACATGTAGGCAATTGTATCTGGTTTAAGGAAGTTGATATTATTCTACAAAATCCTCGGCCGTGGTTAAAGTTACTCACTAAGCTACTGAACGCACAAGTGCCATGATTCATACCAACATTCATGCCTGAGCAAAGTACCCGATTTACCTACAGTGTGATCGTTCCATCGTATTACATCACCTTGAACCTCTCACTCTTGACATGAAACTATAAAATTCCCCCTACCCCCCTCTGTAAGCTAATTGGATCACATGAATTTTCCGCGGTTCGCGCTAATTGGAATCTGTCCACTTGACGCGAATCTGTTTGTGGTACTTTTGTTGTCACTTGTTGTCCAGCCATGCGATGACCTCACTCCTGTTGTGCACAGTTGAAGTTTACTGGGCATTAAAGTCTGGAAGATGTGGATAAGGTGTGGGTTTTCCTCGCGTAAGCTGTTCAAGCACCAATCTCCTGTATCAGCTGGTCCATTCGACCGCTAGTTCGAGTGATTTTTGGACCCCCATCGGAGGGTAGTCTATGAACCTTGTACTGTTTAGATGCTTTGGGAGATTCGGAGAATCAGTAACGGAGCGATGCACTGACCAGTGACAACAATAGCATCACAAACATTACAAGGTGGTGATCAGACAGTTTCGTGTCCGGTGGAGAGATGCCAAGTTGCGTAAACTGGGGGAAAACCATCTGATTCAATCCGATTGCACAGAGGGCCAGAGGGAATTTGATTGTTTCAGGTTACGGATGAGAAGATCAAGACGATGTGAAATGATGTAGCGGTCACACTTTACCCCTCCAACCTAGGTCAATTACCACCGGGTTCGTTCATTCTTATCTAAAGTTCACTCAATCCAAGGTCAATGATATAACAAACAATCTACACCTCACTGAATCTTTGGTCTCGTTTAAGAACTCAGACACAAAAAGGCCTTTTCCCATTTTACTCCGTTGTAAAACAATTTTAGCCGAACAAATGCTTTCGATAACCCATAATCAGTTTATACGAGGGGCAAATACCTAGGGGATGGGAGGATAACAATAAAATGTCAGTAATCGTTCACTTGTGTGTGTTTGTGCGTGTGTTGCACACCGCATTCAGTTGTCACATAACTGAAAACCCCGGAAGCACAGATCTGAGATCACGTTGGTTTTGTGACCCAGTTCTGAGGGATCGGTGCTATTATGTGAAAATGTGTGTGTGTGTGTGTCGGCAGTGAGAGGTCAGGAGTGGGTTCGCGAACCAAGGGGATATGGAGAGCTTGGATAAGACGATTCTGGGCACGTAGTTCTGGGGTCAACTGTTTAACACAGATGGCCTCGGCTATGGACAACGTATAGCTGTAATGGCATGATTATGAGTTATTGAAAACAATTACTCTCTTCATTGAATTTACGATGATACATTTTTCAGGAAGGGTGAGGTAGCCAATCAAAGGGCTGTCATTCAACACGGAATAGGGAATCAGTGAGTGGAATTCGAAAATGTGTCACCTGAAGCGATAATCTGGTGACGTTACCAGTCGTCCACCGCTGCCTATTGATGTCTGTGTAGAAGTTCCATCATTCCGACAGGACGAGGTTTTGATAGACCTGATTCAATCGGGGACATGATGTCCGAAGCACTTTAGTTTTCTTAATGTAATGCGGTTGCTTGGATTTACAGCCGTTTCGTTAGTAGCTTCAATGATAATGATCACCGTCATATGCCGGTCTCACCCTTCATTGCATATGGAACACAGACCGAAAACACAGCGGGAAGTTGATTCCCCTTGGTTGTGATATTTAAATATGGCCAGGGGAAGGATGCTTTTTGACCTAACGAATACATGAAGTATTCACATATTAGGTTCATTGCAAAGCATTCGTATACAGGCTACGGCACATTGGTAACTCTCATTGGATTTCACCTAGATAATTGAGTAGAAATACTCGCTAGCATTTATGGCGAATAATAAACATCTGGAAACAAGAGTGTTGTTTTCAGTTTTCGACCTACTTCCGGAAGACGTGTTCCGGACGGTAGCTACATTTTCAAAGCTTCTCACTTATCAAATCGTAAACAATACTGTTTCTAACATTGATGCAAGACTCAATAAAAGTATAGACAGCGTATACCCGACGCAAATTGCAAAAGAAAAGATTCACTGCATCACGTAAAAACAGTTACTCAGATGCTTTTACTTATTTTTGCAGTGACAGGACTAACCAGATCTATGCAGAAATTCCGTTGATTATCGAAAAGTTTTGGCACATCTCTCCCAGGTAAAGAGGAATAAGCCATGTACTTTATTACACATTAATTACACATTGAATTAAAGTGACCACGGATGAACCTACTATGCCATCGTTTTACGTCTCCTTTCGGTCACGTACCTTCTGCCACGATCACCATCCAACCAAATCTGCCTTTCACTAAATCCACGCTTTCTCTTGTAGCTGACAGTGAGTTTTCATATCCATTGATGCAACGTATAGAATCACTGACCGAATTAGGTTCACCTGCACAACACACCACGTACATGGTGCCCGTACTAAGAAGTTCATGATAAAATGTATCACGAGATGGGATTATATACGAAAATAAACGGCTTGTGTACAATTGGCATTTGTTTATCTTTAAATCATTTTTAGCATAGCATGGAACAGAATGGCGAGAACGTTTTGCTACCAGCGAACACTAATCACAAATTTTCCGTGATAGAAAAATTTTTTTTACTTTCATCCACAGGAAGATTACATTTATGGTGAGATTACGAAGGTTCCGAATTGCATATATTTTTATTCAATGCGGGTAACTGACAGGTGGTTTTCACGTGGTACTGGATGTCGGCAAGCTGCCTTGTTTTCAGATTCTGAAGCCGATGCACTACTGTTTCAGTTTTACACTACGATCTGTTTTTAACTTCAGCCTCCTTTCTGACTACTGTATTAACTTTAGGTTTTTTCCGAAGAAAACACGTTATTAGTGATACTTCATTAACATTCCTACCTTTGAAAGATGGTAACTTATTACGAATTTCATATTGAAGTTGGACATCTGATACCTAGTGATATGTTCCAACAAAACAAATTCCAACAAGTATGTAACTGTATTGGTCTCAGCGACCCCTTGTATCATGTGTGCATTTAAAGTATTTCGCGATCGGATACAATTTACTGGTCCCGAAGTTCGTGTTCGATGTTCTGTACGGAGTTTATCATAAGATGTATATTACTGGACTCCATCTTCTTGATAGATTCAATCTGGAACGCAAGTGTAGATGACTAACAAATTGTGTCCATGGTTAATAGCTCACGTTTTACTGGTCTGCCATTGACACCAATCGCTGATTAGTTATTTGACCAAATGCAAGAAAACAATATCGGAATCACAATACCCCTGGAACTTACCGTAGTTCTGCACAAAGAATGGTTGTTAAAACATTCAACGACCAACTCTATCACCAGAGGGCTGGAGTAGCAATGGAATTCCTGTTCATAGCTCTACTTGCGCATTTGTTCACATTCAAGACAGAAGCTCACAATTAAACGATGCAAGCGATACAGACGAGATTTTGACGAATTAGTGTTTTCTTGACAGGCATCTACCTCGTTTAAGCAATTTAATTCCGCTCATTCCAACATCAGGGTTTCTTTTGGGAAGTGAGTTTGATGGCGGGATCTGTTTCCTCAGTATCAGGTTAAAACATCGCATAGATGGTTATATTCAGAGACTGATCTATAAAAGACCGACTTAGAGCGATTATTACTTCCATTTTAGACGTTGTCTCTCTCTCAAACAAAAAAAGAAAAATCCACTGATTTTAACATTAATGAGGAACTACTTATCTTTAATCATTGCTGTTTTCCTACAAAACGTTTTGTAGACAGCGTTTACCGAAATTATCGTCGACAGCACACATTTACATATGTTTCATAATAAGCAGTATCTGAAGGGCTGAACGAACTTTGCCTTGAAGCACACGACCGGTTCCGCTGTTCTTTCCGCTAGGCAGGCATGCGCATCTGGTAATCTTTCGTCAGTTTTTTCATATACCTGTACCCAGGAAGTATATATAGGTATATATACTAGGACGGCTCGCTGAGAAAGCGTTTGATTTCTGCAGTCAACTTGCTTGCAATACCAGAAAAGGACCATTCCCTAAATCCCGAACTGTTGAGGATAATTATTCATTCGAAAAGTGAATAAATTTCCCCAAAACGCGTGTGCCAATCATAAAGTATAAAAATATTTTTATTAGAATTGTTCCGTAATCCAGAAACAGCTCAGATCACCTCAGGAATAACAAAATGATGCTACATGAAACACAAAACAATCTATTGTTATCCTCGATAAATTCTGTTTGACCCTACCCATCTGTTCTGTCTTCAACCAGTTGAACAGTTTTTCGGATTCTCCGTCACACGCACACACGCACGCGCACACGTCAATGTGTTCACAACATTTTTTTCATGGTTGGATGCATCTCACGCGGCCACTGAGCAGATGCAGACAGTCTACAAACTAACCGATTTGGAGCAGTCACGCAAAATCGGGAACACCAAGCTGTTCCACTCACCCAAACCCAGACCTCATTGAGAAAAGCTAATCTGAAACTATCCATCAGTGACGAAAGTCAAATCAACAGTACAGCTAAGGATCAGTAACCAGTGTGTTGCGATTCATTATTGTTCTTGCAAGTGATCTGACTAGAACGGGGAACATCTTAAGATGCTCGTACCAAACAAGCGTCCTATTGGGCAGACAAAAAGCAGACGATTTAAAATGTTTATCAAATCAATAAGTCATACTTGCGTACATTTATGATAAAGCTTGGGAAGTTTCGGACAAACGACACCTGTTAGCATTTGGTAAAGGTGGATACATAGTTTAAATTTCGGATCCGTTTTTTTAAAAGATGATTTTGTGCAGCAGTGTATGATGTAACTCACTACACCTAAACCTGCATTGTGGTAAAATTCTAAATATGAATTCTGACCAATGTAAGTTGGGTAGAAACAACCAATCGTGAGCTCCCTATTGGAAAACTCAGATATTCTACCTTTAGAAGTTTAAACACCTCAAACTAAATGAGCATGATCAATTATTATTGCAATTGGGGTATTTTTGGGATTCTATTTGCTACTATCTCATCGCTTTAAATCCAAGCAACTAAGTATCATTTGTCAGTTAATATAATCCCCAGAATAAGTAAAGCATGCATGAAATTTAACCCCTTTCTTTACTGTGTGATATTTTGTTGCTGGACACATCGAATTCAACTACAGTTTTCTAATAAACAGATCCCTAACCGTTATTATGAATAGTGTGAATCGTATAACTTTCTAATACGCCTGAACAGCGTTAGGTGATGCAACTTTCTTGATGTTAACTTAAATGTATTTTGTAAGAAGATATAATACTAACTGATTGCTGCGTCACACTTGGAACTCACCAGCTTGATATNTTCAGAAGGTATAGCACTGATTTTCCGGTCTTCCCAGACATTTGTAGACTCGCTGATCTACGGCCGCAAAAAGGATTTATAATTCATCTCAGACTATTGCACTTCTGAGAATTCTCCGCGAAAAATGAAAAAACCGCAGCGTCATTTAAGAATTCCATTAGCAAAATGGGACAAGAAACATCATGCAGGAGTTCGATTGATCGAATCGAGCACTGCACATCACAAAGCACCCATTTCATGTGTTTCAAAGGTTATTTTCTCTAACACTCAGGTGCTACGTTTGCAGGCGGAATGATTTTCGTTGTACGTCGGAAGCATTACGTATTTTTAAGCTCATTTCTGATGTTCAGTTGTGAGTGACAAACAACGTTTAGCGGTATATCAAAGTACCAGCTTGGAAGCTCTGTAGTGATCACTTAACTCCGAATAACGAAGAACTTACTAGTAAGGATACTTTTTTACCCTTTTGAACCTCAAAACTATAAACGCCTAATTAGTGTTGTAATATACAGTTAACCTGTATTATGGCAACACCGAATTTTGTGCGATTCGTTTGTCGTCGGCATTCCTTTTATCCGTAGCACATATATTTCCAGATAGATAGTAAATGGAGTTTTAGCCTTCGATTTATGGAATATTCAAAGGAGAATCTCACTGAACAGCTGTTTGCTCTTTGTAAGAAAGTAAAGTTTCTTGGTTTAAGTAGCTACAGGAATACAAACAAACAAATACAAATACAAACAAATACACTGCTGATGAGTTTCAACAAGGACAAGAAGAGTATCTTCCGATATCACACAATTTTATCGTACAAAAAGTTATTTCACATGTGACAGATTAATAGTCACCCTGAGGAGTGAAATCCCTAACCAGAACAAGAATAACAATACCTTTCGCAATGTCAAGTGCCTATCGAATCGAATAGACAGATTCAAACAGTATGGCTCGACCTTCTATGAAATTGAAATGCTAACGACCTACGAACATGTCTAAAAAGCGGAACCGAGATGTCACTGGGACATGATAATACAGCTACGGATGAATGGTGCTATTACAAGTCTGAAGCAAAACAACAAAGGAGACATGGTGTTTTGTTCCACTGAAGTGTTTCTCGCGAAAATTGGGAAAAGGGAAACACTGAGTGGCGTTGTAACATCTACTCCGAAACGTAACGAAACGGGTTCGTTATTCATCGTAACATTTCTGATGAATAATTGACATGACCAAGTAACCATTTACCAGTTAAACATTTCAGAATAAATGGTTGTAGATTGATTCGTAAATTAGGTAAAAGGTGCATTTAAGCATGTGGGTCTCACTTAACCCACCTGTGTTTGTCAAGGTTCAAACCTCACATTCTTTGTATAGTCGCCGCTTCCATATATGTAATTTGTTCCCTCTCTCAGTATTTACGCACTACATGTCATGGGTGCGGTAACCGATTATATTTATGACAGAAATCAACAAAGTGTGAATGACTAAAGCTACCTGGATTAAAATAATCTCCCCGAACCGTTTTGAATCTGATGTTGTTCCTAATTGAACACATTTGCGGAACACTGAAGTTGAATACATATCCAGGTTCTAACGTGTCCGATGCCTCTAACATTTTGCGTTCTCTAATTGCGTTTTTCATTCCGTGCAATCCACAAAGATTTTAGCATTATTTGAGACTAACATTAATTAAAGATTTTAACTTTCTTTGGCATTAAACCACCACCAAATAGAGCATATTTTATTTGAATCAATTAAGTAGATTATTTGATGTGGTCCGACTAAATTTCGTTCATGCTATTGTTCTAGATTTTGGAAACTGGGACTAGAGAAATTTACCAAAAGCAATTATAGACGATTTATTTTCCAATAAATTACAGTTCAGAACCATCAAAAATCTTGGATGGGATGAAACGTCGGTCAAATTACAACCGGTAGAATTTCATCAACTGAAATAAGCAGATAAACACGGAGATTGTGGGTTTTCTAAACAATAATCAGTTTTCATCGAGATGTGATAATATACAAATGGAGTCACTTTGTCTCAGCCTACTTGGTGTTGCTTGTTAGGTAAACCTTTGCTTTCAGCGCTGTTTGTATCACACTGCAGAAATAGACTGGTTAATCCCGGTCTCCACTCAATCTCTCCGTCAAGCACTTGTGAGGTTTGCTCAATAATCCATTTTCCGTGCATGTAATGCGAGGAAACAAAATGTATATCCGTTTGTACTGAATGGATCCATTGATATCAATGACAGAACAACTGCACTGCTTTATGATGTAATCTTCATAATACAGATAACATTAAAATTATTTTTACGAACGTTCACCATTAAGGCATTGCAAGATATGATTATTTTCCCATAACTGATATTTGGTGTGCAGTTGAAAAAACCGCTCGTCAATGGAATGGTGGAATCTTGAAAAGAGGTTCGGTAGTTTGTATCCACCGGGCTAGTCAATAACGAAGAGGCAGCGAAGCTATTACTGATCACTACGGTTATGAGTGATATTGGTCTATTCATACCTAACAGCAATGGATCCATCTGGTAGGCTAGTGTATAAACACAAACTCTCGCTGCAGCAAGCCACAATAACGAACATCGTTCTGGTTAATTGAGATTGCACAGTGCGCAAATCGAGCTATACACCCTAGGTGGGCAGAATGTAGGCCTTAGGAAATCATGCCTTACTCGAAACAAGTAGGAGTTATAATTATGAAAAATTTCACAACGATTCCCTGCTTTGGAGGAGTAATTGCGAAAACATGGTGAAACTGGGAAGCTTGATTTCTGTCACTTAGATTTAAACGACGTGATTCTGTGTTTTCATAAATAATGTATATCACCTCAACATAGGGAGAAGGGGGGGTGGTGAAATATAGTGACAACCAATACGTATGTTATGGAAATTGGGTGTTTGACGGAGGCAGGTTTTACAGTCTATCCCTGTCCTGCGATTCTATCGGAGGTAGAGAAATCCGTGCTGCACCTTGACGTGGTGTGATGGCTTGTGTACCTCTTTGACCCAAGGAGCTACACTAGATGGCTTTTGTCAAGTGGAAGATCTGATCATGCCAGGAAGGTCGAAGGGTAGAGGTCGGACGAAGTCTAGCCTCTTGGTCTCCAGGTTGGGGGTTCGACTAGAATTTACTTTTCATAGTGGAGGAGTAATTGATCCAAGTAAATGGGCCTATCTTTCGCGTTACCCGATGCCTTGCGGCTAGGTTCTTGTCAGAACTAAAGGCTTGGTTGAGAATCCTAATCGTTCTCCTGCTTGATGGCTAAACACCCTAGCAGTACCCGTCCATGAAACCCCAGTGCATATGCATTGGGAATTTGGTAGCGATCAGTGAAGTTCGCTTCTCTGTATTGCACTGCGATGATGATGATGCTGCATGGCGATCATCCAGACATCACTGGGAGGCTTGAACAATACAGAGGACTGTCAGAAACGATGATGCCAAAGAGACAGCTTGCAAGAATTCGCAGACATCGTAAAACGATGTTCAATAAACTTGTAATTATACCCGGACGTCTTGAAATGATAATCGGACAACTTGAATTACAAAATGTACTGTGAGATTTTTACTCCGGAAGAGTAGATGTATTGCAGATGGTGCTCCTAATAAACCGATTGATAATCCGATGAAATGAAACCATCAATATCTTGTGTGGTAAAAATATCCGTTGGATAAACTGTATATGAAGTTCTAGAAAATCTAGGAAATACCACTTTATATCCCACTTTTTCAAATGTTTATCAAAATTTTCAAATACCGCAAGCTGAATGAAACTATATCCGTTTCTGGTCCGAATTGATCAGCACCGAAAAAGATGACAAATCCACTTGTTTATTGTAATTTATATGAAAATTCAACAACTTTTGTACGCATAGCTACATTCAATTTTCTTTCGATGGATACTGTATTATGTATTCGTTTACCAGTTCGAGTTAAATTGTATTTCAATTCGGGTCGTTTTTCAAAAGTTGTGAAACCATCGTTAGGTAATTTTCTCTCCAGACGGTTTGCAAATGCACTGTTATCGTATGGCAGTTAATTATTCGTGTTACGTCATCATATCTGGAACATCGTAAACTATGAGAGTGTACAGGAATGCAAACGTAATTAGGAAAAATTGCTTACTACCAATCATTTAATCACTATTCTACAACTTAAAAGAAAGCAACAATCCTTGAGATACAGATTGTGAATACAGAATAAGTGACTTTTCAAGCCGACGGGGAAATATGCACCAAATGGTTGATTGAACCGTTTGAACTGAAGGGGCATCTGGCAATTTTAATGATCATATCGCTTTGATCTGTCCATCGGGGGAATTATTTGCTGAGTTGTCTGATCGTTAACCCTAAACTGTGAACTGCTTAGGCATTGATTTGCCCAAGTGTGAGCAGTAGCTTCTCTGAACTGTACTTTTCTAAATAGGAGTATGCTAATGAAAATTCACCCGTTGACGGAAATCTTATCTTCATTTAGCAACGTGGGAACTTCGCAGCCGCACGCACGACTCATTTATGGAAAATTGAATTTCCCAAATCATTTTATTCCCGCGCCTGATCAAAGCCGCAAAGATAAGCATGGTAAGTGAAACATCTGACTAGCATTTTCTTTCCTCCATTAGATGAACTCAGTTGCATTCCCCAAACAATTTCAAATATGCAAATTAGTGCTCAGAAAGTGTAAAACGTCTACTGAATCACTCCAGTAGCTTGGAGCAAAGTTATACGTTAGAAACTCTCCCGCGGATCACTAAATGCTATTCATCCAATGACGGCAACAGTCAAGCGCAGTATCATCGCACTCACGGAATAATTACGGATGCCGACGAGTCCTCTCCCGTAGACGTAGTAATGATTATGACTGGTCATATAATCAATCGATCATATCGTGTTTTGGTCAGATTTCCTGTTGGCTTAACAGACACGTTGGAAACAACTACCCTTCGGGGACTTATGATGATTTTCGGTTTCCCGTGTAAAACGTGATGCACACAATGGACACTCAATCTGAGTTGGAGTAAAATGTTTGAAAAGCGTGCTGTTTTTGAAAATGACGTAACTCCAATCGGTGCGCTTCTCATGACTAGATTTCTGCATCTGTGTACCTCGGCCTTGTCTACCAGTACCACTACTCGGACATGTTACGCTCAGGCTGAGCATAAGAAAAGTGACGTTTATACTGGCGTACATGATACAGTTGTGTGCAGATAAATCGCAGCAGATGATATGTATTTGGGGAGGACTTCGGTGTGTACAAAATCTGGCCAAGGGATTCATAAAGTTGATTCTAAAGCTTTTGCGAATTTCATTTTTCCCGTTGTGTTTTTCTCAATCGGTTCGTGGTAATGCTTGAGAAAATGCAGTAATCATTATAAGTAACCTAATCAAGTAGGTTGTAGCCAGGGTGTCAACCGTCGAACCCATTTCATTCTTTTAATTTTTCTTTCTTCAATTTATTTTCATTCTGGTTTAAAGTGTAATCAAATTGTGATTTTTTGAGATGTAGTAGATATTAGTAAAGTAGTAGATAAGGTATGAATTACACACTTGTTTATATTTCACTGTCAATTCCGCGCGCTTTTACAACGAACTGATAAAGTGTGAAAGATATCGCCTTGAAAAAACCAGTGAAGTGAAAAACTCTATTTGATTATTCATTCTCAAGCCTCTGCATTAATATGCAATCAAAAAGTTGAAACAAGAGTAATGATTCATAAAATAAACCGCGGTGGATAGAAGAAGGGGTTACATCACTGTTATCACTTAATTAAACTGATAGCTTAACACGATCAATCAATCATCGTTTGATTGTCTGAACAACGGTCAGTTATGTCGTATCGTTGGGCCACGGTAATCTCGATATGTGACTAATTGGCGTTTGCTGAAATCGTATGAAATCGTATAAACTCACAGTGAACTTCGATTGCAAGCGTTTGTTGAGCCATACCATGTGGGTTGCTGGCCATACATGTAATATTGAAACGCCACTCTGGATGACCAGCCTCTCTGCTGGTTGCTAAGGAGCTGAATAATGAACTCGAATCAAGGATGGCTGAGCCTGGGTTGGAATGGAAATAAATGAGCACTTTTCAGTATGTTGCACCGAACTGATATCTCAGCAACAAAATAAATGTTTTTCATCGAACAAATGCGTTTCCAAGCCATAAAAAGAAATAAACCGTAGTTTGTTCCCTTAATCAGGCCGAAAAATGACCAGTGCATGACGTAAAATATAAACACAAAAAGCATCAGCAAGCGAAACGTTTTTAATTGCAGGTTTGGATTGAAAGAAAAGAATTTCGGATTTTTCCTTCTGACGGAAGAATAGAATAGTTAGAAATTATTAGTATTATATCAAACCAAAAGTATTCCTGAAACAACCGATAAAATTGAAAGATAGTATAATTTTTTTAATGTAAATCATCACGGTTTGCATGTTAGACTAATACAACCAAAAAGTCCTGATTTCTTTTTACTCTGTTTTGCTCTGAAGTTATACTTGGTCCGGAAAGAAGACACTGCTTTTTACGGTGAATTTGCATGCAAAAGTATAGTTTGAATGACCCCATTGGAATACTAGAATCCTTTGAACAAAACATCTTTTGCTTTCGGCGATTTATCGCCTATGGCCTATGGTTACGTAACTGACTTAGAGAAGAGAGGAAGGGTATCACATTTAAAAATGCGTTAAATGCCATATAGTACGCAGGTTTTCTTAACGTTTGCTTAAAACACCACAAAGATAAATTAAATAAAGGCCCGTTTCTTAAAAGTAGTTAAATGAATGAATTCGATTTAAAAATTTCATACTACTTGGAATAAAGCAGAATCTCATTCGGCCTCCTGACAAAATAGCTCATTAAGTCTGCTCTGATGACAAGATTCATGAACTGTGAGTAGTCTTGCCTCACTTCTGATGGAGAAACAACACAAACAAACGACAGAAAATGAAGTGAAAACTGTTTGACAAAAATACAATCCAGTTTACAAAGCACTGTCATATAAGGGCGATACTGTGCCGAATTTGGTCACCAGAACGCTGAACAACGCTGTAAACTAAACGTTCTATGTGGCTAAACATATTCTAACGCTCGTGTCTATGCCTGCCCTAAGAAATAAAGTCAGGCGTAAAGTTCCTATTTCTGTAAACACATGTTTTCATTTAATTTTTAAATTTTCCTGCGAAACACCCTACTTGATTCGGTGAGTTCACAATCATTATCCATCCTGGTTGCACACTCGATTCACAACATCAAGTGCAAGCTTTACTTGTTCACACCGTATTGAGCCAAGTCCCCCAGTGTAACTGTCAGTGTTTTCCACCTCTTTACACCAGATCTGTGAATGTCATTCGAAGCGGATTGAACAACGCTTTGCATTCGCAGTGTACCAGTGGGAATTCACATTCCTGATTCCCATTGTGCGCAAAAACAACGCGTGAAATCACCGCCTTCCATGGCTGTATGCTCAGTCTGTTGTGATTTAACCGGCCTAGTTTTCACCAAACTCGGTATAAACACCAAAACGGGATCAAGGCACAATATCTAAACTTTAGTTATTTCATTCTTTGCAAACGATGGTCGATCCCTTCTATTTTGACCCGGTTATATCAGTTGCAATGCCACAAAAAATAATCACTGAAAACAAGTCGTACTCATTAGTTTGTATTTTGTTTCAAAAGCAGCGTCTGTCAATCGTTAATGGGGGAACAAATAAACCAGAGTTCATGCAACTTAATTTGTAAAACGATGGATCAAACAAAACCAACCTAAAACAGCTATTACAAATAATTGCAAAAGGAGACTATTTAACCTAGTCAAATGAACCATGACAACGCTACGTGTTCACTGATGAGCAACGCCAACGGGTCTATGTTAGAAATTCAACCATAAATTCTAATGTCAGTATACGTAGCATTTTACTCAGCACAGCCGAGACTTAACGTGAGTTATCACACACAAGCGATGGTTGAACTGTCTGATCTTTTACGAACGGGCCGTGGCCAAGGAACAACGCAGATAAGTGGTAAAATTGGGCCGAAGATACATGCTCCTATGTAAACCAAACTGACGAAAGCGTATTGTACCCTGTCACCGAAGAGTTTCACAAGAACGAGAGTAATTTCAGATAAACCTGGAAGGTTGAAATGATTTCTCAGAAGCTCGGCACTCTATCTTTACAAGGGAATTATTGAGAATTGTTTACTTAGCAACGCCCGTTATCATGTTCCCAACCTTCAACTTATGGGCGCGCATTTAGTAAAGTCATTGACAGGCCAAGCGTAGCAGACACACAAGTGCAAGAAAGAGTTTGACTAATTCGCTTTTTTTCTTCTTCAAACGAAATCCGTTCACGTTGGATTTGATCAGTAAATGTACACTTTTCGGCCGGAAGCTTCTATATTACTGACTAAAGCTTGAACACAACCAGGAATGTATAATTTTCCAATCAACTGAAAGTGACATAAAACCTTTCATTCAGTTATTCAGAACTTTACATGGATGATTGTATCATATTTTTTTAAGATTTATTTGGTGAACAATCCTTCTATTTGTTCGATATTCAGGATATGCACGAAAATACGATGGCCAAACTAGCTTCAGTCTCTAAGTTTATGCAGTGCGTGGACGGTGATCGTCATGTTACCAAACACCATCGTTCAAAGTCAGTTGTAATGAATCTTTACAGTAACATAATCCTTATGAATAAAAGCTTAGCGATATTAAACACATCTTTGAAGTTAGGTTGCCTATGTTACTCACGCCAACCATCTGATGGCAAATTGTTACGAATGTGACATCATCCAGAGTGACGTGAAGCAACATGAATTCGATTATTTGTTTTTTAGGGATACACCTTCTAGGCAAATATGTGCTGTGTTTTTACTCTTAGACAACGTATCAGAAGTATGCACAGAGTTGCTTTCTTTCACAATCGGTTTATTTCTGCATTTATTGTTCATTTGATAATGTTTGTTTCCGTTTTGCTTCCATATTTGAGTCGATGCCAGTTGCTGTGTGGTTGTAGAAGAGCAGCGCATCCGAACAAAATTGGACTACGATAACCGTCAGAATTTTAAGCTCATCGTCGACAGATTAATAATCAGAGGTGTTGCGGGGCAAACCTTTTCCTCTTCAAAATGACGAGCACTTCGTTGACGAGTGTACTTTATTGGAGCTCTATTTCCTGGGTTGTTCGTTTGGCGGTTTTTCTTATTCTCACTCCAGATGGCATCATCTTCGTCCTCAACAGGAAAACACTGCCCAGTTTACTTGGTTGGGCTACGCAAACCAGTCCAAACAAATCTATCTTACCGTTTTCTTAAGAGGTGAAAAAGAATGAAGCGGACATTTTACGAATGAATAATAATCACCGTGTATTTCTGTCTTTGGCATCCCAAAAGGGATGTCTGTAATGGGCTCAATGATAAACTGAGTAACATATCGGCTTAGTTATGTTTTTTGTAATCGGTGCAAGACTATACCATTCTAAATTCACAGTGGGGAACAGAGAAAACAAATGCAAATAGTTACACCATTGCCTAGCAGTTTGTTAACACAACATGCCTACATGAATGAAAGAGTATGCCGCTATGTAGCAAGGTTTCTCCCCAGAATCTATGCACCGTGATTCAACAAAATTTAATTTATCATTTAGTATTGCATTTGATACCCCAAGATTTTGCAAAATACCTGGTATCCAGAAGTCGAACGATCTGTTCAGAGGAAGTGCAACCCCATGGGCTCAGGTATCTTTAAGTAACACGAAAGCCACACATAACCAACACTTATTTCAAAATATTACGACAGGAGGGGCAACCACTTATAAAAGCTTTGGAGTAACAAGTGTGTTGAAAGTTACTGTTACACGAGTTTGGTCAATATTTGTGTACAGTTAGAAAATAAATGGTTCATCAGTCTTTCCGGCAAGAATGTTGCCTAGAATATCCGAGTGAGATGTCGTTCATATATAATTGCAATACCAACCACGTTGCTTTACCTTCAGTTGAAAAATACCGCCATCATTTACGGGTTATAGACAACCGGTCAAACTAGTTTAGAATGTACACATACTTTTCAAGTACACGATTCTTCAATTATGTGTACATGATACTCCAATAAAGCCGCCTCCAGCCCTTGAAGTTTACTTCTAAGTTCTTCCTCACCAGGACATGAATCCATATAAATGCACCGACAGAGAGTAACGTCAATCGCTTAGACATGAGTCATATAGCCAAACTGACAGTTGCACACCCTGAAAGAATCGATCAATAACTGGGCATAAGCACGCAACAAAATACACTAAATCGTGACAATTCAATCCCAATCAGTATACACTCCGGAAGTTTCATTTCAATACCGGGAAAATTATTCCTTTAAAAACCGCATTGTTCATCAGAATAGGTTATCTGAGTGCGTTAGTTGTGTGGACGACTGAGGCAATTTTTGCACCCATTTGTTTACGTGGACTTCCCGGCATTCGCACTTTTGTCTATCCCTATCGTGAGCTTAGGCCATGAATTTTACACCTTTAATTTCAACTCGAACCTGGTCTGTAAAGTTACTATAATTATGGTCATAGTCTGTGAACCATCGTGATTTGACTGTCTTAACACAAAGCCGAACTTATGGTGATAATAAACCAAGATGGAATTTCCAATCTTCTGTTAAAAAGCAGCTATCGAATTTTGCACCAATGAATTTGCCCCAGTCCTGTGGAAGAAGTGCATCGTTCCAAATTTTTCAAGTACGATGGAATGGGATTCGGACAGATCACAAACCTGTACCAATTAATAGACTCCAATTCATGATTAAAGACAAGAAAATTCATCGGAGTAATAATGTGTAAGTAATTCAATCATCTCATAACACAGTGAAACAAGGATGCTACCTTCGAAACCTATAGTTCAGCCTCAAGAAGCTATTACCATTTTGTCATTAGTCGTGTAACACTGTCTTAGGACAGTGATCCCTGCCCCATGTTCAATTGGGTGGTTGCCCTATGTGACCTTTTGACCATACCTCTCCCTAGACTCAAATCCCTTCACATTGTAAGCGACCTAACGGGCGAGTATTTTTGTCCGATTTCTATCAGCGATTCAGAAGATTAAACGATAGAAGATAGTTAAGTGAATGCGGCTAATTGATGGTAGTAATAGCAATAATGGGGTTCCAGTTAATCTGTTGAAATTTAGTCGTGTCAGAATTTATGGAACTAGGCTCTGTATTCACGGCATTATTAAAATTATTTCCCATAAATTTCGTATTGCTTTGTTCAGTTCACCTTTAGTTTACCCTCGCCAATATTCTCGCAAGTTGGTAATCGATGCACACTGACTGAAATCTATCACTGCACCCTCAGGCCAAAACGTGACCTGTGACCGTATACACGTTTCGTTTCGATCACGGAAACACATGCTGAGATTTCTTTACCTGATAAATAACCTACCTCTAGGTAATCAGTTCCTCGTTGTATTCCGTCACTTAGGTATTATGGGTGAGGACACATTTCAAGCTTGCCCTCATTTCAATCTCCTTCAGGCGAATCGAAACGAATCAATTTCACTAAAGATCGCCACCAGACCAATTGAACACCCTCGCCTCTGCCTGTTACCGGCCCGAAGCTAGATCTGTGCTCAATCAAAACAGGCCCCCTGAAATAACCCTTGTTTGTGTGGGAGACTGAACAGATGGTAATACATATATTAGGTCAAATGGAACAACACGTTTAGCCATGTAAACACTAACCCGAACGGTCATGGACAGGCATTTCCTGTTTTCACCGATCCCTCTTGCTTCCATGCACCAGCAAGACAGTTTAGACTGACCCAATTTGTAGGCTATGTGGCAGCTGCAACTTTTCCCACCCCAGCAAAATATGCTCGCCAGGGGAGATGGACGGGAGGCTGATTGACCTCAAATCATATCACGTAAAAATGAGATAATATTTGTTTACGGGGGCCTTAGCCAATCTGATGGTAACAGAAACTGCAATGCTGTTGTGGTTTTCTGTGACCATGGTCCATTAAATTCTATACATAACCAGCGAATATCGGGGCAGTCGTCACATGCACCGTATATCGCATCGGGCACCCTCAGGCAAATAGTGCACGCTTAAGAATTAACGTACTGGACAGCTGTTTTCCGTTCGGTCCAATCCACTGGATGATGGCTGAAGGATGAGCGACAACGTCACAGAATAGTTGCGTCGACATGTCGCGTACCAAGATCCATGGGTTGTATCGGAACGGCCGAATTCGAGGGGAAACTGGTTTCGACGACGCGTTTGTTTGTTTTTTGTTTGTTCAATCGGTCCATTCATCCACCAGTTGCGGTTGGTTCAGTGGTGTGTGCGTGTGCGTGTGAGTGCGTACGTGTGCGCGTCCGGTATGAGAAATGATACAGGCCGATTGGGTGTAGTGCGAGATGATGACCAGAGATTGGGTTGTGGGGCGAAGTGACGGAGAGAGAGGTGGGTAGGCGAAAGAACCCGAAACGGGCATTGTAAGAACAATAAATTGGCATTTTACCAATGTAGTAAAATGACGCTGTAACAAACAATACGTAGGATAAACAGAAATGACATTATGTAAAAGGTTCTGTTCTCGGTGTACTCGAACCTAATTAGGTTTTGGAATATGAATTAGTATTTTATGTGAATGGTTCAAGCAACGTACGAACGTCAATATATGAATATACACATGGATGTATGGGCAAACACGAGTATACATGGAATATTCTGTTCTCATGTCTAAAGTATCATACTTGCTTTTATCTTTGAAGATGCAATAAGACACGCAATGAGAGTTAAGTAATGGTAGCGTAGCGTGATGTATCCAGCGACGCAATCGGTCAGGTCTACGAAAATATTCGAGTTAGTGAAGTTTTATTGCTGTCGAAATATAAAATATTTAACCTCCCAAATAGGCATATTTTTAATCTTATTTCAAGGCATAGCTCTGTGTCCAGAGCAATGTACAGTAATCCGGTGTATGCTTTGTCGTTGCTCTGTCCACATCTGATAGACGACTATAGGGGGTAGGAGCAACGAAATAAATACTAATCTGTACTGCTACGATAACTTAATTTCTTATGATTGTCATACAGGTACGACAGGAACTTTCGATACGAAAAGCAGGAGTTCCAATCCCGGACCAGGAGCATTATTGAGGAGATCGGATGAAACTGAGCTGAGTTCGAATGCGTCTTAATTGGATGGTTCACGGTGTGAACTGAGTTTTGTGCAAAATTAAGATGTCGGTGGAATGCTTAGTCCAAATGAAAGACATATTATTCAGTTTATCCAGTTAATCGGCGAGAGGTTTTCAAATTAATTAACTGATATTGCCCTTCCCAAATGATCGTACCTGAAGAACGCAATGCAACTCGAAAACATTTCATTTACAATTACTTATGAATACTATATGTATGGTTGTTTGATAATCTAAGTAGCATAAGTACAACTTTTCAAATCCAGCTGAATGATGCTATGACAAATATCACACGTGTCGACAAAAAAGTAATGCGGTAAAGACAGATGTCTAAAATATCCCAAAATTTAGCTCGTCCTCTACAGTTATTTTCAGTCTGACCATTATGGGCCGTACCAGTTGTTTGTGGAAAACTGAACGTACTGAAGTGAAAACTGTCAGTACTTTTGATCAGAAAACATAAAACGGAATATTTATTCAACTGAAGTTTACTATATCCGGTTTAAAGGGTGAATACATCGTGAATATATCTCGTGTAAATGGAAAATGAAAACATGGTCTCATGAGCTGCCCAGTGACCGAGTGCGTAGCACACTAGCGTTCTGCCCGTGGGGTCCCTTGTTCGATCGCCATTTAGGTCGATGGATTCGTACTGCTGATGAGACCCAACCAGGTCGAAACGCTGTCAAGTGCTTCCTAGCTTTGTAGTTCACGCTTCATTTGCTATATACACGACGAATTCACCTTTGAAATTGAATCAAATTTTCCATTACTCACTTGAAATATATCTGATTTCTTGTGCTTGTGGTGATCCCGATTTGGGTTTGGAAACGCAACAAATCACAATTCATCTTTCTGGTGAGCCATTAACGGGTGCATTGGTAGGCTCATACCACTGGCTTCCTAATCGGTGCCTCTTCTATATTTTTAGAGGGAAAAATATTTATCTTCTTTACTGGAACTTAGGCTCTGACTATCCAAATTCTAATGATCCCTGACTGAAAAATGTTAACTTTCGCTGTCGGACGTGATCTAATGTTTCTTCCGTATTTTGACGACATTGCTCGAATTCTGATATACGTGTTCAGATTTAAAATGCTTTATATTCAGTTTTAGGATCAAAACCCAGTTTTACGAGCCTCTAATCCAAAAGTTAAGGAATGAAAACGAAAATAAATGTGACTTGTGTCATTGTTGTCGAATTGGTCAGTTTCATATGCATCAACTATGGCATTATTAGCAGGCCATTGTAGAGATCAGAGTTGCACCCGTTAAGATTGGTGAAACTCACGCGATTCTGATGCATTCCAGATGTTGGGAAGGGTGGGGGCGGGCTTAAAATCGAATGAACCTATCTCGGATAACAGGTTACAAATGTAACTCCACGATTTATTCTACTTAGATTAGTATCACAAAAATTATGTCTCAATGGCTGCTACCACCAAATATAAATCAGCCACTAATTGCTTCGACTGTAACAAGTGGTGTTGGACAAAATTTTAATTTTTAGAACAGGATGATGCATTTTAAATAGCAATACCTTTTTCAATCTTAGACTCATGGTTGATTGACTTTCTTGCTTCTGACATCCGGCTGAATGGGCGTTAAAAACCGGCTCGCTGTTCGATTTTGTAGCCGAGTTGGGACCGTTGATCCAATACAGAGTATTCTGTCTCTGATCTTTCATGCTTGCGTTGAATGTGAACAGCATCCAATCGATTGGCAAGTTAACGGACTTGTCGGGGGACGAGCATCCGTTGAGTGGTTTGTGTTGCGCATCTGGCTCCTGTCTGGTCTGATTTGGACACGCTTCGCGAAGGTGTTGTTTTTCGCCTCTCCGCATTCGCATGAATAGACCGTGATGATGGTGAATCATGCAGTCGCGTACAGAAGTGGTAGTGCAGTTGCATGCTGCTTGAACAGTTATCTGGTCAATTGTCTGAAGTAGCTTGAAGCAATCAGGGTTATCCGTGAACCGAATCACGTTTCCGCCTCTTCGAAATTGCTTCACGAAAGGATAGCTCCGCATTTTTTCGGACTTGATAATCACTAGAATCATTCGAATCCCTTGAGAAATTTTCTTTTTATGTTCCCTGTCATATATAAAACATTTCCCCATTTTGTATTTTAATTTCCATCTATCTGCATACAGGTTCATCTGCACTGTTTTCAACGATGGAGTGGTTGTTAGGGGTTAACGGCCAGGCCTTTATCAACCTGAACGCAGGAGCTGGCGTCACCATGGAGCCAGGAAGTCTGGTCTATCCCTCATCTCCTGCGAATTATTTTCTCCGTATTAAAAATAGCATTGTAAAAAGGCAGTAATTTCTAACACTACGGTTTCGTTTTCCTTTTTCTTCCTTGATTTACTTTGAGTAGTTGGTGGTTTTTTCTGAGTACGGCCATTGATTTTACACACTTTGTATCCATGTTCCGTACTCGAAACCGCAGTTTGTTTTTACCATTCACCCGAAATTTTAACTAAATACCGAAGGCACTTCAAGAGTTGGATAACCTGACTATACTGGACTAGATAAACAGCTTTAATTTATGAAATCCACAATAATTTCAACGAAAAATTGTAATTCATGATTTAGTCTGTGTGATTACTGACAAACGTCGCTGACGGCCCTGGAAGGATTCATCAGTAGTGTTAGCAGGAACTCGACTGTTGAAGCTAGCCCGAGGTGTCAACTGGTACCGTATGAGAACTCAAAATCCAATACGGTCGGATCTAGGCCGGTACTGGCTTGATGGATATAAAGTGATGGCGATTCCGAACAAAACTGATGAAGCAACTGTGCTATAAATCGGTTAATTTGTGTCGCCAATGTATGCACCTTTGGCTCCGATGCATGCCGGAGGATGATAAAGCTACTCGATACTGATATACACAGACCATAGATGTGAAGAAATTAGAAGGTATTTCAATGAATCGTGAACCACATGGATACGGTCGTGTGTACAGTCGCACAAAGAACAACTTCTATTGTATCCGAACACCAGCAAGCAAGGGAACAAACACTGGTGGATAAAATATTCTGCAATACCCCCCCCCCCCACAAAATTCACATTGTTTAATTCGATCTGAGGATCCATAAAAGTAGAATCTAATGGGTCTGATAACCCGTTCCATTCATAATATGCTAAGTATACCTTATTCCGACAGAACTAACGTTGTAACCCGTTTTGAATATTCTGTTTATCGTAACTCAGCGACGAAGATACATTTTATGAGACGGATTTCTCGGACAGACCGGTTCTGGGAATGTAATTGAGCCTTTAAATTTGTGCTTCATTTAGATTTGAAAAACTATACAGGAAGGAATCCTGCGTCTCTATATATTATACACTCTTTCTCACAAATAATGCTCCATATATAGTACCGACCGTACTTGTAAATCATCAGTATGAACCTTTAGCTAAAAGGCTATATGTTGCAACCGATTACTTGGGGATTACACTCAGTAACCTACTAGTGGGACACATTAGGCACATATTTAAATCTCACTTCAAACCGCACGGGTTGATTTTCTGACAAACACAGTGTGCTGCGAAAACTGAGCAACGTGAGGTTAATAAATCGTTTTGCCTCCAAATGAGCTTATTTGGATGTTCGCAAAACCTACAGTCAGCCTGGTCAAACATTTGACGGACGTTTATTGCGTCATGGAGACAAAAAGCTGGTTGTAAAATAAATGTCTCCTTAAAACTTACTCAAAATGTCAATACACCTACGGACGGACAACGAATACTTTGAGGTAGCAAACAGGTGAAAAAGAGAAAAACAAATTGTTGTTTCTCACCTGAATGACAGCACTCATCCAGCGTACAAAATTTGAGAGCCGCATATTGTAGACTGCATAGGTTGAACAGCTATGAGTATTTAGAACGCTCCCCTGATTATGAGTCAAACAAAAAGAACACTCCAAACAGTTATGCTGCGCTAAACTGATCAATTTGAAAGAGGGAACACGACTTCCACAGAGTTCCGGATCCATCAGCCGGGTGCACACCGATTGAACGTGCTGGGCGTGCGGCCAGACACGTATTTTATCTTATCCTTTGCCTTTCTTTCATCGAATAGATAAATCTACATATAATTCTCAGGAAGACTAAACGACCTAAGCGACATCACATTCTGAAATTGTCTCAAGGTCTAAACGTATTTTGAATCAGTTTTTCCAAATTACAGGTGTAGGATGGTGTAGCAATGGGCGCACCGCTTGACCCTCTCTTGGCAGATACATTTTTAGGGTAGCTCAAAGAAGGACCATTGAGGAATACAACTGAGTCTAGATCTATACACCAGATATATGGATAAGACGTTCATCATTTGGGAATCCAAAATGGACATTATTAAGTTACTTCAAATTTTTGACAACGCTCATCTGCATATACGATTTACAATGAATATATAAAAAGACAAATATTGCCTTTCTGGATATCTGTCTTCGCGGTACACATAATGGCTATATCGAACGAGCAGTATACCGTAAATGCATTTGGATTGGACAATACGTAATTTACAAACGTAATTTAGTAAGGTGTGTAACATACAGGGCAAGGACAATTTGTAGTCCGGGAACCCTGGATAAAGAGCTGACCTATGTAAGAGACATCTCAGGAACAACGGATTTACAGAGGCGTTTGTTCGACGGTATATGGAATTGAAACCAAAGACTGTACAATGATGATGATGAAACACACAACTGGGTAGAAAGAAAGAGTTGTTTATCAACGTTTCCTTTAAGGGAGACAGGCATTAGAAATCTTGGAATATCAGCTATCTAGATTCATCGCCAACCGTTTTCCCGCGGAGCATTTAAGGCTCTCATCGCGAACAAAGCTTTTCATTGTTCAATAGCTTAAGGATAAATTGCCTCACCAGTCGCAATCCTTTGTTCTATATCAGTTCACGTGCACTAGAAGTGCTCAGTTTGTGGGACACACAACGAGGCGTCCGTCCAAGAGAATATCTGAACATTGTCCGGCCGCTCTTCAAAAAAAGCAGTGAGGAGCTTGGCCAGCTCATTCCTGCTACATTTGGTCGACAGTGGGCACAGGATTGACACAGAAACAGCATTTACACGTTTCCTGACTGCACTTAAGAACAACACCAAAGGATTACGTAAAAAGATCCTAAGTGCTGTGGAATCTATAGCAATAAGGATCATAAAGCCGAAGTTGCACAAGCAACGTAATCTGGTTTGAGCGCTGCTGTTAACATAGCCATAAAAACAATTACCCATATTTCTATGTGACACTTTCTGTTCTCTCTCTCGCTTCTCATTTACTGTCTTTTTTCACACACTTTCACACCTGTTTTTATTCATTCTTTACTAATACCTCTCATATCCACTTCACACATTTTTATTTGGCTTTCTTCTTTCAAATTATCGTGATCCCACAGCTTGTTTTCAACCAAACATTTTGCACAGAACTCCATTCAACATCAGCCTAGGCCTTGTTTTATTCTACTGACTAATCGAACTATAAATGTAAATGCCTAAAGCAATATATCGAAAATAACTGTCTTCAAGCTTCAACCTTATTTTTATGCATCAATGTTAATATTTTACGATTTAAATCCTTTGTACCGTAATTGTAGTATATGGTGTCCATCCGTACAGATATTACTTAGCAAGAGATCCTCCAAAATGGATGGAGATTATTGTAGTGAAATTGCTTGAGTGAAACAATGATGTGTTAAGAGAAGGGTATGAGGCTGCAGGAGAAGATGAAAGCGAAAAAAATATTTCACGTAAAAGGTAAAATTGAAGTCTATGGTTATAACTATGTTTAGTACACTTAGGAGTTTGAAGATGGGTCACTCCATTTTCAGTTCTTTGTGCCTTTTTCTCCTGTGAAATTTTCACATTTGTGGTAGCTTTATTTCATTCATATGGAGCACAGGTTAAATTATGGGTAAAACACGACGAATGCGGCTTGCTGTTGAATATCAGTTGTTGGCACAGACTGAGAAGGGTCAACTATGAACGCACAAACTATGTCAACTGAGTGATGTTATGCAAAGCACAACTGCTTATGTATCAGACTTAAATCTCGTTAGTTGTAATGAAGCAAAGTAGGAATAATTCAGTTTCACTAACCCACAAGATTGCTCCGCAGTTATTGTAAACGCCGCCTAATATTTAGGCACAAGATCCGGATGGATCGCAGAAGTTTGATAATCAAATACTGTTGAAATTGAAACGTGACATACTGAAGAGATTCCAGCGCAAGAATTTAATGTTCGGTCATGAACGAGGCTAGAGTGTGCGCAAGCATTCAGCAGTAGCACATTAGCAAACGCATAGGTGGAAAGAACACTGACGTCTCCAGTCTTTTTTAACGGGAAATTCCTGGTAAAACAACCAATCAGAAAGGAAATGCAAATCGGTTGCGCTTCACGCTGTTCAGCGGCCTTCCGCTTGCATGTTTCTGATTCATTCAATGTTTAAGAGATATAACCATGCTTGGTTATTGTAGGTCTATTGAAAGATGTAAGTCGTTTCATCAGTTTTCATGCTTGTTGATTATAGATAAATATGTTTTGACACAAGGGAATTAGGACGATACGGTAACTGCAATTCAAGCGAAAAAGGGATTTGTGTAGACGTCAAGTAAAGCTGAATCAGCTGAACACGGATAGTTGTGTTTTCATTTTGAATAAACATTCATCCATTTTTGAAGTAGAATAATCAGCGATCTTTTCGCAACCGCATTACATTTCCTAATACGTACAATGTTTTCACAAGAAATATCTTCCTATCAGTGATGTTCGCACGTAATCCGGGCAGTCAGCTTACATGCAACCTGGCGGATGCCATATTCCTCTGTAAACTGGATGTGTTCTTCGAATGTGAAAAGATCAGTGCTGTCGGTATGATCTCGTAGCTCAGCTGGTACAGCGTGCGCGTACAAAGCTTAGGCGGCTTTCATGAGTGGGTTCGAATCCCACCGAGGCTACTGACCGTTTCAAAATCGTCATACAAACTTAGAATCTGCCCAATAACAGTTTGAATACTAACTTAATAATTGTTTAGAACATTTAACTTTTACTATCAAGGGCATGCTGACTGAGGAACGGACTTAAAACGGACGGTTCACTACCGGCCAAGACTGTTTAGTCGGGTGAATTTCGGCACGACAATTGTAAAAGGCCTAGGAAGTAAATGAAGATACTTGTGAACAAAGATTAAGAACCGGATAACACGCATACGTGGATAAATTAGGTGTGATAGCTAATCCATTAACTGTTTGATGACAAATTATGAACTCTCTTGGTATTTGGTTCTGGAAGGGAATGTCTTGTACGTGGTAGTCAGCTCAGAAGTAGTATGCCAAGTGCCATCCATAGTGCCATTATAGTAAATTATAGGGCGGAAGTAAGGTGTTATTGCGTTTTCTTGATTTTTTTCTCTTTGGAGATGGGTTTTTCAAACGCAAGAAAACACTAAGTCTCTATGCGTTAAGGAGGTTATGCAGTTTTTATCGCAATTACACAGCCCATTAACCAAATATAATTTACTTTGCCTCAAGCATTCTGATGAGTTACATCTTTTTTGAGGCAACGAAGAACAATCTTCCAAACACTCCACACAATGTAACTTCCAACTGACACTAATCTAAACCATAACGATATACTCTACAAATAGAAATGTATTCTTCCATCTTAAATTTTCTGGTTGTCATGACGAATCTAATAAGCATATTTTTCTTTGGCATCTGGAAGTGACACTGACAATCTCATACTTTTAGATACGCTTCTCATCACGAGCATCATTTTTTTAAAGATATATTGTTTGGAGTGATATCTGAGACATGGATGTAGGTTGATGAAGCGTTTGCAGATCGGTGGGAGTTGAGCAATAACATTTGACACATTGCGTGACATCTATTAGAAAGTTTCAATCGATAGTCTATAGACTAGTAATATAAGGTATTTTTAGTAGACTTAAACTTGGTGGATATACTTTGCTTCAAACAATTGTGAAGTGTCATTCTCAATAAAACCTGATAACCCCTTTAGGTAGTAGGTAATTTAGGTAATAAAAAATATAGTACACCGTGATAACCCCATTTTTGTCAGTTTATTTATGTCTCAACTAAAATCATTAATACTAAAAAAACTGCATTTTCAAAATAAGTTTCACTTCTCTTTTGATTGGTTTTGTTTCTCGGAATACATAATTTTTAATTTTAATTCGTTCTGAGTTTGGTTACGAAAACTTAGATTTTCTGGACTACTGCTGGTGAGAAAGTTGTGTGATGAAGCAGTCTGGCACGAATTGCACGACTGTCGTGGTCTCAGACGGATGTCTGCATTTGTCACCTGAGAACCACAACAGTCAACCAAAGAAGACGGGGAAGGTCTGCTAAACTAATAAACCCGTACCCTTGGGCTGCAGTTTCTCAACTTCCTGTCGCGAAATTCCTATTCACAGTTAGAAAGTATTTTCGGTCCTACAAATGGCTTTTATGGAATGCAATCTAAAAAACATACGTACTGGGAGCCGCGTGAAATAGTGACCAATCAACAACAATCGTGTGCTAAAAACCGTCAGTTACCGTGTCCCCCATTGATTATTAGCTTTCTGGTTGAATCCGTTGCATTTGTGGCTGACTTGTGCACATGAAAATGGTAGGAAACCTATCAAAAATAATAATAGAATTCCAGTCGTATAAAACTGATACAGCCTTAACAAAGTCTATGAAGATAAACACACACTAATGTGTATTTGTCCAACACTTATATTGTACCTTGACATATTGCAGCTGTTCATCTTCAATTGACTAATTATCATTGATACTCTGCCACTGTGCGACTGGCATGTATACCAATCATTTGGAACAGCTCCGTGAAAATAAAAAAGGCACATTGTATGTATTTGTGAAATAAACGAAAAGCTATTACATGTTGCAATAGTTTTACAACGCTGTCTGATTATATCATGTCTTTCGCTTCATGGGTTCCGTAAAAGAAGTCCACTGCGAGGGCTTTTTACCCCCAATATCCAATATTTTTCATGTAGGATGTAGATGCTAGTGAGATACAAGAAAAGTTTCACCCGACCGGATGTATCTCTTCCGATCGCGACGCGGCCGATCGAATCGGATCGGATCGAATTTCGCTCGCCATTTACATCGAATCACCTCACGCCAATCTCACTCCTCTCATGTTATTGAATTGTGCTTTGGCGAAAAACACCAGACCGCGCTGATCCGCAATCATTTACAAAACTTTCGTGATGCCCGACACTGATTTCAAGTTTCAAAACTTCGGGGGAACATCAGTTTTAACCACTTGTTCGAGCTCAAGTCTGCCACATGTGTCAAAGCTGGTCATAAGCGTTAAGTGATACAGCTAATTGCTTGTATAGCCCTTGCATATGGGTTTTAATTGTTAGATGACAAACATTAAAATACCACATTTAAATTGGTATTCTTTGCTTACTCTTACAGTGATAAACATAATTCCAGTTGTTCAGATTAAGTTGGTCGTATTCAGTGGAGCACAAGCACCATCATTACCAAAAACAACGATCCCATATTCTACTGAATCCCTGGTTCAGTCAAAGACAGAGTTGATTTCCCTTTAGGCTTGTTATATTATCAGCATTTGTGATGCTCAATTGTAAGGACTGCGATGTCTCCTGCCGTTACAGGTCAAGATTGCCCGTACAAGCGCATTCAATCTCTGGACCACCTGAGCATCACACTACGAAAGGCAACTTCAGGTTTCAGTTGTAGATTTTCGTGAATCGGGGGACGTTTCTTCTCGGAATAAGAGAGCACAGACGATCATCTTGCTACACATCATGACTGTACAAAAGTAAAATAAAATAAAAAAGCCAAATGATATTGACCAAGCCACTTTGTGCCGGATTTCAAGATTGAGTATGTCTTCTTTTTTAGATCCGATATTTCCTCTATTGAATGAAGATACATAAAAACACTCAAAGGCATCAGGGTATTCTTTAACAAGGACAAGTAATAGTTATAAAAATGAAATTAAAGATGTAAATTACAGATGTCATCATTGTGTTGAATTGTTATTTTTCGCTTACTATTTTCTCATGTTTGTTGGTTTTCAGAGAAACGAATATCACACGAACTCAAACACAGTCTAATGTAAACTTTCATGCTGATAGTTTCTTCATTTTTTACGCGTTATCGGTGTTCTCTTCATTATATTTTAATTAACTATTTTTCATATCTTTAAAGTCCTTCTCAATTGCGTGGGTACCAAAGCAAAAGTGATAACGTTCATTTCACTGAAAATTCTGTCCACATTGCACTAATAAAGTGCACTCTTGACTTGATTTATCACTACCGGTCGCTGTGAGAGAGGCTGCAGAATCCGAATGTTTTGTCCGTATATCGATGTTAAGAATGTCCAAGGTCTATAATTATTCCCGTCAGGACAAACTCCGACTGAATATCGTGAAGTTTGATCTTCTTGCAATTAATTTGTTTGGTGAAACTCATACAGGTGCTTGAATCAAAAAACGCATGCCGGTCGGATGGCAGACTTACTTGCACCCCTCGAGCCCAAATGACTGTTATCATTGGTCAGCCCTGAAATCCCCTCACTATCCGGAAAGCTTTCGGATTTAACCTCCATTCTGAGGAAACAATAATTCCCCCACATTATTTTATATAAACAAGACACTTGGTTAAATCAAAACGTTGAGGACCTGCTCGTGCGAAACGATGGCTTCAACTTCTCCCTGTAGGATAGGCAGAAGAATAGGGAACAACTGAATGATGCGTCGTAGAAGTTGATTTTTGAACGCTCTTCGTTTATAAACAATAATATCGACATTTTACATCACCACAGATCAAAATGCATACGTACTGTAGAGCTGATCACCATTTTTGTGTTCTTCTGTACCTACAGATCCCTCAATCAGACGTACCCTCTCATTTGTACCTTTTTCTTTTGTCTATACTTCCGCCTGCTCATTTTTGCATGAGAAGCAAATCCTAAAATACCTCCAATTTGACAACCATCTTCAGCACGAGGAACACAAATTATGATAGCACTTAAGAACTGAAACTGTTTGCATTCCGTTAGCTTTGATTGGAACCTCAATGCGCGGTGTATTTTGATTCGTCGAGCTGTTCATTTTACGATTCACAGCCTCTGGCAACCGCTGCTTTTAGTTTTGTCTAAAATTCATCTTGGTTTTTGCTTCATTATCATGCGTTGTAATTTCAAAAATTGACAGTATGATTCTGGGGTGATTACAATACTAACACCCTTAATCTCTAAATGAAGGTTTACAGGATCTTTATACTTTCATGTGAAATGAAAACATTAGATAAATGAATCATTGGTTAACCTTTAATCCTCTAAACGCCATATGGCTATCCAGCTAGAATTCACTGATTTATTTAACGGCAGTCGAAATGTAGCAGATAATTGACATTTTTATCCTCAGTGAAATACGTAATTGATTATTCACCAAGTCCCCCTTTTTTATTTATTTCATGAATCGACATTCCGCTTCAGATTTTATTGCACACCTGGTGTGCACAAATCTCATTCATCAGATGTGGCGATAGTGAAACAGTCAAATTAAAGGGCCCAAGTGCAATCTATTTCCCGGACATCATACTGCGAAATTCGTTCGTTTTCCACCAGTTTCCATTGTCCATCTAAGGCATCATTTCGGTTGGGTGCATATTTGTTGAGTCGTAAAAGACAAAAAATAAAACATGTTTGACTTCTGTGAGAAACTAAAAAATCTGAGTTCATAGTTTCATTTTAAATGCTGTTTTCGTATATACTCATTTGTTCTGAAATTCGATAAGGGGCTATCGTATGATCATGCCGTCCACCGAGAAATTTCAGCATTTCCAATTTAATCACCTGCTTTTGGGAATTCCTGTTATTTGCCGCTACAGTTCGTCCTGTACGTCATGAAGTTTTACCGCCGGTAACTAATACATGTAAATAATTCTCAAAGTACAGAAATAATACAATTTCATATAGATAAGTTTCCCGTTATGGTGATTTTAATTGCTATTTAAAACCTCAGACAATAACCTGGGGACTCATCAAGTAGTGATCGTCTCTGGATCAAAACACATTGAACTGTCATGCAAAAATTTACAACTTACATGTAACGGAAATTCGGTACGGTCTCGAATGTTCCATGCCGACCCGATTGACAGCTTTGCACACAATCTCTGAGTGGTGATCGCTCCAAGACAAATTGATCATCAGTCCCAGCTGAACACTGCCACTCGGCACCGTGTTTGGAGTGTAAATGAGCAATCTTGGAAACTGAAAAATCACCAAAAAACAACGTCATATTTTGTTTTGCGAATTAGTGCACCCAATTTGAAGTAGGTAAAAACAAACGCACTGAACGGGATCGTTTTAACCTCATTAACGCCCAACTGATTAAGATGTATATGAATTTTGAGCTAAAAACTGTAATAAGTACCACCACAGGATGGGGATAAAATAACAAAGGAAAACATTAAAAGTNTAAAAGTTTTGTAAAAGGGATACCACTGTTTAAACTTTAGTACTGAACAATCTTGCACTCCAAATTAACCGTGGATGGCATAGCATACATGCATTCATAGAACTCTGGTGACCAAAGTTTCGGTGTCTTTGGACTGGGACAAAACAATTGTGTTATTTGAAACCTTGTCGCAAAAGTTTGACCCTCTTATCCTCAAATAATGGTTGGTGTCTGTTTTAATGGCGGCTCTAGCATATCTACCGGCACTGTCGGCCGTTTAAACCACCCATGCGTACCCGAAGATAAAAGTCAGCTGAAACTCATGCTCAAGTCCTGTCGTACCGTACCGAAGCTGCTGCTAACTCACAATCCCAGTCAGTTGATTCCTATTGTGTGACTTTGTTTGGTTATTTTGGGATTAGCAGACTATTCTTCCGAATTGGCCCAGGCTTTCAAATACTTGGCTCGATTATCAAACGAGCAATATGAATAGAGTTTTGTATGCGACATGACATTGAAGCTTTTGCAAAAGTTTATTCTTTAATGAGTGCCTGAATGCACCGAAAGGTGCACTCAAGAGTTATAACCATGCATTACTGCTCAACCGTTAGTTGCGAAATCCCTTAATGATCCAACAATCTCTATTTACGTGATGCTGTCTCCTTTATCACAGGAAAATTCTAACCAGAATTCGTTTCCTTTAAGTGGACCACAGGAATAAGCCCCGACTGTGTCCTGATAGATTTTCCTAGTGAATTCTTTGAACTAACAATAACAAATGATGCAATTAAAATAGTTTTCATATTTGGAAGGATAATAGTGAAACCAAAAATGAAACATCATCTTGTGGAATGAAAACATTTCATTTTTATCTCGAGTGAAACTAAACAGATTCTCATTAGGTGACAAAATATGTACACTCTTCTTAGGCGAAGTAATTTACATATGATTGTATGGAACAGGAATTGCCAGCACTAGTACATAATTGAGATTCTCAATGAGGCTGCCTTAATTAATGCACTCCCTAAACAATTATCCCGGTATTAGTATAAATGACGTGTCCTTTTCGCCACGAACAGTCATTGGGCGCAATAGGAACCCAAATCTTACTTTATATTGAAATATGCTGTTTTAATTTTGAATATAAATTAAAAATCTTTTCACTTTTTTTAAAATAAAATGTATTTTTACTTCCTTCTTTTATTTATTGAATATAATAATGTACAGTCAACTTTCAGCATTGGGGTTAGGGCCATACAAAGGCTGCCCGAGGGTGCGGTTTGAACCTGGGACACCCAGGCCAATAGTTGGTGACCTAATCACTTGGTCACCACCCCAATAAATAATGTTTTTATGCGAATGTCTTATATGCCGTTTTCTTGAAATGATTTGATGGCCTGGAAAAAAATGCATAGTTGCTTTTATTTTTTGACTGATGCATATTTTTCGACAATAAACTGAACTCGGGAACTATTTTGGAAATTTAACTCTCTGGGTGGCAATCCATTTCGATCACTACATTAAAAAAGCATTTGTTTCGTGGTCGGATAACCCCCACCTTCAGTACTCTTTGACTTACAGATGTTTTTACAACGGATTGCATTTCCAGTGGAAG
Source organism: Echinostoma caproni (assembly GCA_900618425.1). Taxonomy (NCBI): domain Eukaryota; kingdom Metazoa; phylum Platyhelminthes; class Trematoda; order Plagiorchiida; family Echinostomatidae; genus Echinostoma; species Echinostoma caproni. Next base: position 109,798 of record UZAN01039381.1, on the reverse strand, counting down.
ATTTTGAAGTTCAGCTGCCTAAGAGTGACAACATGCGTGCGTATTTGCGAACGTCCTGTTTTTTTGTATACAGTAATTAGTTGATGAGCCCTCGATAAACGAAGCAGTTCCATTGGTCCCTAGTCCAGTCGATTCACGAGTTTATTGAACTTGAACACCACTAATCGGCATGGCCAAATTATATTCTGCACGCATACACACCTCGATAAAATTTGTGACCCAAATGAGGAGGCTTACCATGGACCATAATTTCAAATGTCTGCACACAATATAAGCAGTGAATTATGTTGTGTATCATCGTTATTGTCTGGCGAGCAATGACTTTACGACATTTAACGGATGCTTCGCCCATCATTCAATTGCAACGCACAATATGACTTGTGCGATTTCTATTATGCCAAGATTTTAGCGATAATCAGAACACCATTGGATCACTTTTGTAGAAAAAAATTTCAATGAATAAACAGATTACTGTTCAATATAGGAATAAACTAAGTAAACTGAAATAATAAAAAAAAATTGCCATCTTATTTATGTCATTTTGTTTGTTCATACAAACAATAACCTCCCGAAGGTTTGGGATTTACGGATTTTGAGTCAATGGTTTCATGCACCTTTTGCAGTACCCTCATTTCTGAGAAGTTTACAATTTTATTGTAATAGTCAATGGGAAAACCAAAATTTTAAATTTTAAATCATCTTCAACCTGATCAAGATGGTAAATTTACACCGCCACAAAACAGTCTTTTCCTATCGGGCTCGATTCAAACGGAGTATATATCCTTTACAACAGCTGTTTCCGAAGACCACATTTTGGGGATGCCCGGAACTGTCCTTCTGCATCCGACACTGAACGCGAGAGAGGGTGCAAACTTGAAAGACAGGTGATGCAAAAAAACTGGAATTGTGTGATTCAGAAAAATGTTTCATGTACACTCCGGGCATGCTTATATGTCCATAATCAGCTACATTTTCCCCGGACCCAACTTATCCCAATCCTGACCTTTTGGCTAACACTTACAGACATCCAGACAAATTCAGCCGAACCGTCTCATCAAATCAGTGCGTTATTCAAAAGATAGTTTAGCGTTATATCCAACAAAGGCCTACCTCTTTGTGCCCTTACAGGCGACCACAACAGAAGCGAAAAGCCAAAATTCTCAGAGAAACTAAGGAGCGAATTACGTTTGGCCACGCATCCCATTTCTTATGTCTTGGAAATTTATTCGATCTTTCGATTTAATTTTTCTGCTCTCATTTCGGGGAAACTTACCACGGAGTAAGTAGGAGAATTGAAAAAGACGCCTAATGTGGACCACAATCTAAATAATGGCTGGTTTATTGCGGGTCAAACAAATTAAAAGGGTGTCCATTTAAGTGATAAAAAGCGATTTCACTTGATTGAATCAACTGCTCAATCGCTGTTGGCATGATACGGGTTTGGGCGAACAGTACTATATACAATTAACGTTTTAGTGATAGATATTTTTGGCTGATATGTGATGCATCTTTTGGTTCACGGTTCAAGTCATTCCTATACTCTGCATGGAGTCCAAAACTCTGATGCGTATGTTCTCACGGTTGAAAGATATCTAATGGTGATAACGCTGCTGAATTGTTAGTGAACGACCGTATTCATGAAGTATGATACCGCAGTGTACAACTATAATCTGATCAGGTTATTGTTTGACAATGTTGAATCAACGGCATGACCTAAACGTCAAGAAAGTTTATTTCATGGTAACCTGAGGGAATTCACAAATCAAAGGCAATGCAAAGGCCATCACCCTAAATGAGAACTGCTGCGAATCAACAAGGACATGTCTCGAAACCTCTCAGGAAGCATGCAAAAACGGCATCTACAGGTTTTGAAAAGAAACAACCACTCTAAACAACAATTTACTGAATTTCCATCGAACGGCGGGGCGAAGGTGCTGCGACTGAAGACACCCTTGCCAATTCATTATTTCAAACAATACTTACTTTTAATCACTAACAGAAAACCAATAGAAATTAAGNAAATTAAGGGATTTAATTTTGTCATTTTAGCAAATATTGGCACTGCTGGACGTTTAGAAACGGAGATGATACTCCAATATCGGGAGTTTGGAACTTTCAGGACTGTGATCAGTAATCAAATTCCAGCTCCCTTTTCCAGTTTGCGTTTTGCGGAACCTCTAGTGAAATAAACAGCTATGGCAAAATTTAACTGAGTATAGATGATCTACCACAGCGCATTTGTACATTTAGCGGTCTGTCAAGCGTCGGACCTGACCGTAAATCCATTAAGTGCGTCTTTTGCTGTCAACTTCATTGTTGTATTAGGCACAAGAATTATTTTTAATACACATCTCACTTATAACGGTTAGTTTTGCATGTTTTCAAAAGATGGATTATAGGGAAAAGGCGATGCCTGACTAATGTGTGATATCGTTTGAAATTATCTGTGTTTTGGGTCAAAGTGTAGTGAAATCGTCTACCAATGATTTACGAATTGCATAAGAAAATCTAACTGCTGATTACGTATCCAGGTGCTCAAAGCTTACTCACGGTAATTTTATGTCGTTGAAATACTGAATTTCCTTTATTCCTTGCAATATTACCGAAATAAGACAGCTATGGTGAGATGTTTACACTTTGCCTACTCGAACGAAAATGTTGACGTTAAACCAGCCACATGTATAGCACATCGGAGTGAACAATTGCTGTACATAGACTTGTAGATGCAAACTATGAGTCACAAACAGGAGTGTATGGTAAACTCCAATATAAGTGGATTGATAGTACCAACAGCTTTTTGGCGACGTAACAGAACAAGCAACATTCCGCTTATTGCCGAGCCATCAGTATTACCCGATAGTGTTTTAAAAAACACAGGATCAACTATGCCTCTTGTTTAAATCAGGTTTATCGCAGCATAGGATGCCGTTTTTCTCATGCCCACTTGATAAACGGGTGACACTTGCGTCATAGACTCAAATACCCACTTTAGAGTGCATTTGGTCAACCATTGTAATAGCTACAACAGCTACTTCCGGATGCTTCAGTTTATCTGCCAGTGAATTCGTATACACAAGAACAACAGTGTAACGCAAACAACTTTGCGTGCCATGTTTACACTTGTCCAGATTTCCTCCGTCAGTGAAAAATTTGAAATATGCAAAGGATACTTGCTCTTAACTTCCTGAAGAAATAATTTAAAGGTGATCAAGGTTTGCTGATTCTTTGGTCTGGGTTTTCTCGGCCGTTTCCTCTACCATGGATGTATATTAAAAATTCTAGATAACCAGTGATTAGCAAATGTTTAGTTATGAAATTATTTTTCTTGTAGCGTTTCTCTCTATCTGCATCTATCTATTTATCTATCTCAAGAAATTTCTCACTCAATGAAATGGAGTTCTCGTAACCCGCGCTCGTGAAACGGATTAGGGATGTACATTTGTGCAGTTTGAGAGTGCCTGACATGATCGCGGAAAACCACTTGCTCTGATGGGAGACTTATGAATAACATTCTGGATGTGAACCCAGTGGCTCTCAACTTTAAAGATGATAGAATGTCCAGATCAGCAGTTAGCGTGTTTTGGTAGGTGTTAACTTTATTTTGGTCTAACAGTTTCATTCTATGGAGCCATCTTGATTGACATTACTGTTATTTTAAAAAGCTTAGCGAGGCGATCAGCAACATGGGTAAATGATCAGAGCTGTGGCAGTTGCTGCAGATGAGTTGACATCTCGTCATATAGTTTTATCACCGACAGGTGATGTCAATAGGTCATTTTGAGTCCATGGCTAATCCGCCAGCTGTCCGCTCGATCTTTAGAACACAGAGCATACCTTCGTGTAATTCGGCGGGGGATTCCGTAAAACGAATTTGGGAGGAAAATTTGATTGAGTAGTATGAAAAAGTGTCGTGTAAACAGCATTGAGTTAACAAAATCCTTCCATAGACGTCATGAACCCAAGTGTGAATCGTAAACGAGCCATGCCGCTTGCGTGAATTCACATTACTCAGAGGTTCATTATATCCCATATTGGGCAGAACGCTTTGACAAGCTGCCTTCCATGTGAAAACTATGGAATTAAAACTTAATATATAATTTTATATCAAAACAGTAATTATATGAATGATCACATGCACAATTTGGGGTTCAAATGGAGCAGCACACAGTCTTCCACTGGGGAACATATAAAAAAATCCTAGCTTGTCTCATTAAGAATGAATCAATATTGGAGTAGTTAGAACGATACATGCAAAAATACTTTATCGGTAGAGATTGGATTGGATTCAAAGGCCGTGATAATTTCAAATGTGTATATGTCATTCTGTTAGCTAGCGAGGTTCAAAATCTGTTCCACCGGCGGGTGTCTCGGTTACGTTTGGCGAACGGATTACTTACTTACAAAAAGTGAGAGTTTTGTTCCTAACTATCTTTCAGTATAATCTTTCATTGTAATTGTACAGATCCTATTTAGGTCGCTACTTGACATTAAAAAATCTCATCAGAGAACATGAATACCACCACTGCATTCCAAAGCCTGATCTCTGAAGTATCAGAATAAGGGATTTCCTAGCTCAGTCATCGTCTCTTAAAAAGTTAAGTGTTCCTGATTTTGAAAAACAACGTTATTTAGTTTAAAAGTAAAAAATCATCTGTATCATGCATGAGGGTCTAATTTATTACACAGTGATGTAATAATACAAAATGCGTTCAACGTGTGTGTGCAGGATACCCTGATCAATGTTTTTGTTATTTGGCTCGCTGTTGGGTCAAATTTTATACTTACATCTTTAATACCGATTTTATTCAGTTGATAAAAAAGTGTGGAAATGCAATGAATTCAGAAGATCAATTCAGACCACCCATTGAGAGTAGCGAGACGTTTGTTCGACTTTGTAGGGAAACGTTTGAATACCGATTTGAATTATTGTGACAGAATTGGAACCTACAGATTATTTTATCATGAATTTTAGATACACTGTTTAGATTGCTGCAGTTGGTCACCTAGCAAGCGGTTCATAAAGCAGTAGTTCGCACCATAAAGCCATTTACCTGCCTATATCCGACCAAACCGTAAACCGGTTTAGGTACAACGTTGGTGATGTAACAACTGCACTTCAAAGCTAAGCTTCGAAAATATCAAAGGTGAAAAAACCCGTAATAGGTTCTTTATGTTTCCCAGTTATCCTTCTGCATTCAGTCTTTGCGATTCACGAGCTTTCAGACAACCTCCCATAACCAAATCAGACATGCAAATGGACTAACGGAGGGTAGTGTTTGAGTAACAAAATCTGTTTGATAATCGAATCCCGGAAGCTGACGAGGGTGGATTGGTCGAGCAAAATGTAAAGTAAGACCCACAGGCTTTTGCAGACTCATTCAATCAAGCTGATTTCAGTACAGATTATATTGACACACTCAATATGCATTTCTACAATATTGTCTTTTATTTTCTCTCGAGCGTAGGCAAAGCAAGCAACGCGGAATCTCACGAATGCATCGAACAGTCGAAATAATGGCTATATTGCGGTTAGCATAGCCACAGCCCTCTGCGCTGAGGGTTTTTATTTTGAGTATCGATTATTTAGAGGTGAACTGTCATTCAGACGTCGTATGGAGATAAACTGCTCCTTGCAACATAAAATGTATGCAAACTTTGCAACGGTACTCGAGATTTGACGGAAATCAAGGTGCCTATTGTTTTAACAATGATTCAGAGGAGCATGCAAAATAATGCCAGGAGTATTTATGGATCCTAACAAACTGTCAGTTAAATACAAACAATTCAAATTATGCGCTGTGCGGTAACCCCCACACCGCCGGAAAAAAGATATAAACCGTTCAGTTGTGCAACGCGCTTCTGCGTGCAAAACTGAGCTAATTGTTAGAAGAAGTGAAATAAAGCGAGCAAAGTTCGTTTAGCATTATCTAAACAGTGCTATTCCATTTTTCGATGAGAACCCCATATAATAGCTTTATTTCACTTTGCAATTTAAGAAGCATGAAGTAATCGAGGTTCTGTTTTTGGGACTCACGGATAATCATTGTCTTCCTCAAGTGAAATTTCATTCATGTAGCAAAACGTTCTCCGTGTATCACCACGTACCATCAGTGTGCATTTTATGTGAAAGTAAATTGAGAATGTCAGTGTTTCCTGAATTTGATCATGCTTAAATGTGAGTTTTACCCCATTGCGAATTGTGTTTTCCCAAAGGGCGTTCAGAGCTGGCGGTCTTAAACGCAACCCCCACCAGATTTTATCCCGGTGGCCTTTTTATCAGTACAGAATGAAAACAGTTTTCTGCTAATTTCTCTCTAGAAGAGCTTTGCAATCCGTTACGTGCCTTAGTGAATTACCTAGAAACTCATCATAATCAAGAGAGGACTTAAAATTAAACATTGCATAATACTTTAAGCTTGGATTGTTTTGCAATAATTTGGTAAAAAACGTGGTTTAGGCGCAGCCTGAAAACTCATCTTATACAGAATGTTATGATTTTGATATGCTTGTATAACAACGAAAGTCCAAGAAAAGTGCATTATAAGTCAACTATCTTACATAAGCACGTAATCCTTCTTTGGAAAACATGGTAGTAATTCATCCTTAAGTTGGCTAGAAAAAGCGTTTGATTTGTCAAATCGCGCAAATAATAAGTAACTAAATGAAAAAACTGAGAAGTATAACACAGCATTCACTCTTAAAAGAGTACTATAATTTTTAAAAACCTACTTGAAATCAGAATCCTTAATTGTGTGCACGTTTAGGGATATTTGAATAAGTTCCTGGTGGAATATCTTCGATTATTCACCAATGATCCTAACGTAACCTGATACAGTTGATTCCATAATTCCGGTATACCTTTATGTGTCTTATAAAAACTGTTGTATTTCATGCTAAATGGTTTATTTTCACCATGTATGAGAAATACGCCCGACAGGGCTATGCATTTACTATTTACATGCGTGAGGCGTGAATTAATCCAACGAACAGACAGTGAAGAAGTTCGTGTTTTTTAACTGTACACTGAATCGGACTGAACGAATAGAGAGAGAAAGCAACGAAGTAAGCGGCAATCGAACTAAAGAGATTAATAAATATCTGTTCTGATAATTAAGCGACGTTCCGAGTGTCATTTCGTTACAGACTGTTTTCAGTTTGTTCCTCAGGCTCCAGTTTGCGGATAGCATTTGTAGTCACACTGCTCACGTGTTGTGATTTTTCCCTCGCACATTGCGCATTTTGATCCAGACAACATCGATTTCGGTTGGTTGGTTGGTGATGCGTGCAGACTACCGTTTTCTTTGACAAAAGACCCAAACACAGTCAATACACATTGAGAAATGCTGTTCAACTCGAAAATTGTGTTATACAACTGTGCAAATATTACTCCAGCATTGAACATGAAACGAGCTACGACTCAACGCAATAGTATTTGACGTCTTTGAATATAGTGAGGTTTTAAAGAGCTTAGCAAGATTCAAAATTTGCAAAGCCATAATATAAAATTCACAGTTTCATGTTTGAAGGATGAAATGTATCAGATTTTTCGATACCACCCAGCCCCCCCTCAAATCTCATACCTGAAGATCAGTTTTGTTGTTCTCGTTCACTGCTACAGTTCAAACATTTTGTGACGTCACTATAAGGAGGGGTGTTAACAACAAGCGATGGAAGTTTTGGTGGTGTGTGAGCTGGAAGTGTTGTTCGCAGACATTTCGTAGCCAGGCTAGTCAACATCATCAGTACAACTTCGGGGAACAACACTTCCAGGAGAACACACCATCAACAATATCCACATCACTAGCTACAATCGCTCCACATTGTTTCCTGCGATGGAGTATTATTGGCATTTTATTGGATCTATTTTATGATGGAAAATAAATGATTCATGTTCTTCTGTTTACAATATCATTTATCACCTATTTCAGAATGTTAGGACTGAATGTCATTAATGATGATTATTATATATATTCTTAGTAATACGATAATTATTATTCTTTTTGTCTGTTCCATCGCACCAGCTGCAAAATTGTAAGTTTAAACGCCAGAAATCTTGCAACAATAGTGAACAGAAACAAGGGACTGCTATAAACGAACAACTATTGACTCATTATCGTCTAAAATCAACCGGACAAAATATCTGACTGCCTAATTCCACCAATGTATATCTTTTCATTGATATACGGGATTGACATGAAATTCACCTACCTGGGATTGAAGGACCCGGGAGTTACTCGACGCGCTTATGTTTCCTTGCTTTGCATCATATTGAATCCACGTGAGTTGTGGACTAGGAAATCCCTGGGCACATGTACAAATCAGTCTGAGCGAGTCACCCTCGCGGAGTTTATTATCAAGCGTTGATCCGGAGGAGATCACGTCGATGAATGGAATGCTTGGTTTTTCTGAGATGAAAATGTATTGAAATGGCAAATCGCATGAGCTGAACAATGTATCAGAATTTTTTCGGAAGATGACGAACCTCAATTGTCACTCAAAAGTTAGCACGGAAAACCAGCAGTGAATTCGTTCATGACGAGATAAATTAAGTGAAACAATTTTTCGCTTGCGCCATACTGCCAGCGTTATGCACTAGTTCAACTTAATTTGTCATCTTCCGTGGCCCGCAAATTTTCTCATAGCTGTATCTATTTGCTTTCTTCAATACTGCAGCTTTCTTTGACAAAGAATTACCTTCACAAGTTGCACCGTTATGACAATCACACCTTTAGTAGATCCTATGCTTTGAGGTAACATAGATGATATTCATACTCAGATCAGCACTATGTCCATCGACATTCCTTTCCCACTTCTAACTGGGTTTCATAAACACTGTAGGCATCTGGCCCTTTTATGAATCTTTCATCATGTGTTCATTTGGACAATTGCGCTAATTACTATAACATTTCAGAAAAAGGCATTCTTAACCACTTGATCGATAGAAAAGGCGACTAGGTAGGAATAGTCTTTTCTAGCAAAGTGAGGGCACGGTACACGCTTTAAGTGCTAACCTAAAATAACTGCTTTATTATTAGGATACAATAAAGTTTGAGCAATAATGTTGGAGCTAGTAGTTCGAATATTCCACTCAATTGCATTTTGATCTGAACAAAAACAAGGAAACTGCAATCATATTTTATGGCTAGAACATTGCTCGATCATGCGATTTCCTGCTTGTTTGACATTACCCAAGTATCATTTCTGTCGTAATTAAATCACAAGCAGTTTTAAATATAAAGTGCTCGTTGTTTGGCAATCCTGAAAATCCAAACATGAATTGTTGAATAATGCTACGGAAATAGAATTATTATGCTCCATGCACACCGTAGTCGTTTTTGGTAGAAAAGATTAATTGCGCTGCCTTGCTCTGGATGCCGACAATCGGCCATACGGTATGACAGAGGGGTTGAAATTAATAGTGACGCCCGATTTGGATTACTGGATACGCACTAATCTGATCCTTTGTACCTTTTGAGAGCATCCGAATCAGTCGCGATATTCCCCACAATATGGGGATTGATTTACTTCCCCGCTTGTTTTGATCACGTTATCTGTAAAAGTGAATTTTGTCGTCGGTGCAATAATCATATAGTATCGTCAGGCAAAACCTTTTAGTTGTTCTGGTATGTTTATGTTTTTAAGAAATGACTTATTCAATGCAAAACAATGGAACGAAGGTGATAATCTTCTGAAAATATGACAATCATAAGAATGTCAATTAACAACTAGTGAATGACACGTCTCATTTACGGTGAAGTTACCATGCCAAAACAATTACATAGGGTTTTTGAGTTTTGATTTAAATCTGTGACTTCGATACGTTGTGTTTTGTAACCTTGGAGAACGCTACGAACAAGGATTTGGAACTCTTTTGTTCGGGTACAATGCATTTATTAGGTTCACTTGTTTTATTCTAGCGGGGTTGCCCAAGAGAGACGCTCTCTGGTGCATTACTAATCAGTGAAGGTAGAAAACGCTCAAGCTTGAAGAATTCTTTGGCGCTAATACATTGTGCACGTTTGACAAACTAAGTGTAAGATATACTCATTTCGCAACACTTCAATGATGATGAGTAAGCTCCAAGACATACGAGGTCAAAATGTCGATCTGTCCAATAATCCTCAGTGTTCTGGTCACGTCGGGAGCAACCAACAGCGGACTACACGGAGCACTTAAAACTGCTGTCAGTACCACCAGTAATGACCATGTGAACATAAGATATACTATTTACGCAGGCCGTTTCAGCTACTCCTCGTTCCCCTGCGTTTGTGATGCACACAACATCGGGTTCACTGCTATTTGGTTATCTCTCCGCAAGTTAAAGCAACATCAGCACTGACTTTGTCAAGTTGGTTCACATCAAATTAAATTACTTCCATACATTTGGTGCACAACAGATATTGAGGTAATACAAGCGACGAACTTGATTCAGCTTATTGAGTACGCCTAAGTCGATCGCTCATTATCCGCAACTCAAGCCATTTGAATAGAAACATTTGACCAGTGAATTATAACCATAACCGGATAATCCAGTCACATGATTACCTCCCCCCCCCCCCCCGAGATTGTGATTATGAAAGCAGCCTTCTTCCTGCGGACATTCACACAAAACACCAGTTGGTCAGAAATCAATTACATGGCGAACGTGAAGACTGGTATTTCTGGCAGCAGTGAACATACGAAGTGATTTACACACTTTGTTTGAACATGATAGGTTTATCCCCCTCCGGTTGACCGCCGAAGCTGCCCTTCCTTACATGAATTCCAAAGCAACTCATGAAAAATACTGAACAGCATTCGACTGTCAGAGGTTTTCTTCTGAACGTTGTAGTATAGCTAATGATTTAGTTCACAGACCTTTTTATTTTGATGGGATCATCCCGGCAGCAAAATACAGTTTAACGGCCATACAGTTAAACTGGTGTTACGAAATCATCAAATACTAGTTTAAACAAATACTTGAGTTAGGACGAGATCGTTGAGGTTTGCAGGGTCCGAGCCCATGCGCGGAGAACACTTGCACTTTTGTATGGTTAATGGTTTTCCAATTGTCGAGGCTAACAAATCTGAATAACTGTTTTAATTAATAGGTCGTTATTGTATCAAAATGTTGTAACAATTCTTGCGGGTCTTTCAACTAATGAAACTAGCATTAATTTAAGTCCGAATTTTTAAACGCTGCGCGGCTTTGCTGGAATTGAAACTGCATGCGTGGACGCCGCCCATGGATTTTATATAGCACACTCTGTACCAGTTGAATCAAAGGGTCCACAATGATATCACTGATATTTTGTCATTTGGATTTGCCATGTAAATTACTTATGCCCACCGAATCCACCATTATTTTCCGATACAAGGACTGACAAACAAATCACATTTATGATGTGCTGATTTTTCTTCTTTCGCTCGAGATGGACTGCCAGTTCAAACTAATATTGTTCAGTTTCTAACTAGCGTATAGCAATCATGAATTGCAGTATGAGACTTTCTCATTTGATTTTTGACGATCGAGGCAAAAGAGGTTTAGTGCACGACACCAAACCTAGTAGCAACATTCGAAATTACTTCCACATCTTGTGTGGTACTAGCAAACTTGAATTCATTAGAGAACGAAATGAAATTCTCACAACCTAAAGGTAAAACACACCAGATTAGGGCATTCAGGAAACACAGAGAAGATACTGAATGCACCATTTTGGTTTATAGATTTCATTTATTGTACACGCACTTTTGTCCCAATAATGCACCGAATTGAAACATTGAAAATGCAGTGGTTCTAGCTCTGTTATGATTAATCAGAGAAAAAATCATCCTCAAAGTATATGGGAGGAAATTAGGGCTTCTATCACCAGAGACCGGATTTGGTTTAGAACATAGACTCACGTGGATCGAATCAGGTTCTAGAATGATTTACCGTATTTAGTAGAAACAAGTGACTCCGGTCTTATTTTCACTAAATTATCTGCAATACGTACATATGGCAGGGATTTTGAAATACTCAATGACAGCCATAAGCGAACATAAACCTTCCACCAATATATCATTCTTTATCAGCGTACGTATACGAGTTAAACGGGAAGAATTTGTAGCAACCAGTTATCACGTTGCATCATAATTAGGAAAGCGAAATGCGACGTGTGTTGTACCCCAGCTGATCGACAGCAATAAAACATGTTTCACTTACTTTCAACATAAAGATGAGCGTGTACCCGCACAGCTTGCACTCCAGCAACTACGGCACATTCGTATTTCCCGGCATGTTCAAACGAGACCGGATGAATGATGAGTTTGCCGCTGGGCTGAACATTAAGTCCATGAACACCATGTTTTTCTCTTTGATACCGAGGGTTTTTTTTCGTTTGTGGGGGGCGGGGTGGTATGAAGGAAGATATTAGAAACAACATCTTTGTCAAATTTTCGTTTATTGCATAAAGCATAAATAGGTAACATTTTATTGGTAATACTTCAGGGAAAAACAGAATATCGCATTGGTTTATCAATACATGCGCCACTGTACTGTAATCAGAGGGTTTATTAACTCTCACTAAATATTCTTGAATGTGAATTGAGTTATTTTTGATCATCCCGAGTAAATCTTTCTATTTCTATTTTTACTTCTACTACTTTTACTACTTTTAGGGAAATTGATCCTTTTATTTACAACTTACCACATATTCAGGCTGCACGCTAAAAGTTATTTGATAGGCATAGAATAATGTCTTATCTGGTAAATTTTTCTGGTGACAAACTATTAACTTCTACTTGTGTGAATAGCAGAACCACGGAACCCAAAGGTCTGCGTGAACTGGAATATCGGTCTAAAAGCACTCCAAATATAGCTTCTGCTGACAGTGAACGAATACCGTCTTCGAAGGAAATCTTCAAATATAATGCAGTCCGATTGATGACGTGAACGTGACTGACGGAACACGCATGCTAATAGTAACTGTTCGGTAGTCAAACGAACTAGGGATCAAGCAAGTTTGAAAGCCAAATCTTATCAACCCTGACAAGGTGGTGTTAATGTCGCATTGCGAGAAACATCAGAACCAACATGACTGATGCTTTCTGACAAGACCCGAAAAACTGAAGAAAAAACTGATTTACAGTTTGACTTGTAGGATTGAAGAGGTAGGCTTTGCACAAGGGCTACATTTTTTGCTCTTCTGAACTGGACACAAAAGACAAACATTGACCAGCGTCGTGCTAGAAATGCCATAATCTCACACAAAAGACACGTGTGTGCACACGAGAAAAAACGCAGTTCCAAGCATTCATGTATTCAAGTTGCTTATATTCGGCAGTCTATTGGCTTGTCCTTTTCCATACACTGGAACAAAGTCGAAAACAATTGCAATTATTCTGTCTATGGCCTACGGATCAATTGAAATTAACCTTGACTGGTTCTCCGGTGACGACTGTTGACTGGATGAAAACGTTATGTTCATAAGGACTGAACATTTTTCGATAGAAATAAACAATAATTTGGGATCCTATTTCCAAGCAGCTTTTATTTATATAAAGCCTGTAAACCAAATCTTATTCTTTATGATGCATACGCTTGTAATACAAGTGGAAATCGGTTAGTGTATTTGGAAATGTAAACCATTCCGCTTTTTGTTTGTATGGTGGTATGAGTATGTAAACTCCATCGGTCATGAAATCATAAATTATTTTAAGTACCCATAACTTTCCTTCGACGCCTACTGGACACTTGAGTTTCTCGCGGTTGGATACTGTATTCCTTCGGTAGACGCCATTCCATATCATAGCGATTCGGCATTGGTATGCCACTTTGCCTGCTAATTGCCTAAAGGCCTATGTGATGGATTTTAATAACGTCGCGAACTCAAGTTATCCCGCGCAATTATGATGTTTTGGGTCCAACTTTAGGCTGAAAAAACAAATTAGTTGGGTTTAAGCACTTTGATGACTAACTATTTTTAAAGTTAAACGATAAGCATAAGTGGAATAAACACATTGATGTGTTCCATTTCGCCTGTTCGCCGAGCTTGGCAATTTGTTTGCAAACGTTTCATGACCAGCCGAGGTGACATCATCAGTGCTTGTGATGTGTAATACATATTGGTCCATGCCAAACGTAGGAGTTTTGTTTCCAAGAATCTCCGAACAGTAGGTATCAAATCTGAATTTATTTTGATAAGCGATAGAATCTAAAATTTGTTGGTGACTAGGTAAGCATAGGCATAAATGAGCTGTGTTCAGCGTTCCGTAACACATGCTGACATGTGTGGAAATCTTCTGTTTTGAATGGAATTATTTTGCAAAGTCACCTGCGTTTTCAATAATTTATGATTTAGGCAAAGCATACATTTATGTTCGTCAAAAACCTTGCACGATGTTGGTTTAGACAGCCGTGGTGAAAAGGAGGACCAGATAAACGTGTCTTTGTGTTACGAAACTGAAATGGGAGAACAATATTCCAGGGTTTTTTAACAAATTATTCATCCTTTTGATGTAATTATTTGGTTTGCAGTATTGATTTTAGTTATCTGTGACCTCTTTAGCCATTCCACACGGTTGTTATAAATTTAAGAAACGTCCAGAACTTTATGACTACATAATACATGTTTGTTTCAAAACAACATTACTAGTCAGCTTTGAACTGTTAAAATTATATGGTGAATTTCATCGGACACGCCTACTGCCCGCTGTGTATCATCTATCAAGTAGCTTGGCAACATATCCGACATTTGTTCCAACTGAACTAAGTGAATTAATCATTCACAGTTATCTCTTTGGTAGAATTTTCCGTTGATGACGGTGATCAGTCAAGCCGAGCGTAACTTTGAACTATGGGAAACAAATGGCTGGGTGGAGGAGCTGTGATCTATGAATTATTTTACATTTCCTAATTTCAGTTTAGTTTTCATACGTCACATAGGAATTAGTCGAACTGTTATGACTCATAATCGGACGTTTTTGTGAGTTTTGTTTGCAAAAATGCATCATTCCAAAGGGATGCACACTTTTCGGACATATTGTAGGAACGTTTTAAAAATTGTAGGGGTCATTGATTTGTTTAGAACCTAAACAATTAGTGTCATCCAACTGAGAGTTTTCCGTATTTCAGCTCAAAAGGAACATAATTGACAGATAATCCTTCACAAGAAACTCTTCACAAAATGCAAGTGACCAGTAATCGCGTTCTACCGAGTGCATCAATTTATTCATTTATTTGTTTAGTTTGAACTACAACCCTCAATACTGGTATTTGAAACAACAGCAAGGCTACCACATACGGTACCAGCGGGGTTGGTCAGTTGGATCCGAAACCGCTTTCCTGGAATATTATTCCTGATTATCCAGTTGATAGATTCATTTTTCAAATACATGATGAAAATTAACCACGTCTTTCTGTAAAATAGTTGGAAGCCACAGGACATTTAACGGCAAAAGTCAGTAGCAACCAATTTTTCGAAATAATGATATTGATAACCACCTAATCATAGGGTTTTGCAAGAAATATTTTCAGAAAACTTCATGTGCATATTATACGGTTGCTTGGATTCGATCAGCTGACAGAAGTCCCTAATGGAACCTAAATTTAAAAGACAATGCAAATTGAATTACTTTGTCTGTCAGCCGTTATATAGGCCAGTTGAAAAGCATTCAGTCGGTGTGCGAGATGACATACCACAAGGATTGAACTGTCGAAGAAACTGTGATTATCAATCCTGCCCGAAGGCAACGACTGAGCATCGCGAATGATCAGACCGTCGTCCCCGGGGATCTGGTTCACTGCAAGACGCTTCTTCCGATTTTCTGTATATGTGGAACGCAATGATTTCTGTTTTAATCTAATCGAACCAATGGTGTGATAGTGGTGAATGAATTCTGAGCAAATTGCAGCCTAGTGACAAGATCCAGCTTTCAAACGTGCCGTTACCGGATACTGCAGGTGAGGATGCCATAGGTCATATTTGTCTTAAGCTCACAAGTAACACACTAACAATAAATATTTTAGATTTACTTTATAACGCAGCTACTTGTTGGTAGTATCTCTTAAACACTCCCCTAAATAGATTGGTATCCCTAGAGATAAGCCTGCAGATTCTATGATCAAAATACCCCAACAGTTATGAGAAAATGTTATTGTCCAAATAAACTCAAACACCCACCAGCCATCACAAACGAAATTTCAAAAGCTGTATTGACATCAACTACACGATTAAGGTTCAAACTTTTATTTGCACCTAAATCTTTTTATCCTACTTCTGCTATGCTATATTTTTTAGTTCAGTGTTGCTATCTAAGATTTTTCTAAATTTGCATTTACAGAGATGATGTAAACTGCTGAAAATTCATCCATCCAGGCGCATAAACCTACTGCTGACTTCACTTGGTGGTATAAAAGAAGATTTTTCGTTGGTGCTGCACAGATAGATCCGCATATCAACGTGGGCAGGAAATCCGACAAAATGTGCCAGTCAGTGTGTTGTTGTTTATATACTTATCAGTTCATCCCCCCTTAGGTTTTAATAGAAACTTCAGTGTAAATTTTCGGTGGCTTGCGAATTAGTGGACGCCTCTGATCCTTTGTGTTAAAAAAACGGTATTCCACAGTAGAATCATCATTCCGCTGTTTGTGTTGTACTCCGGATCTCATGTTATCTGCTCGATTGTAAACCTGTCTCGGCTGATCTATAGAAAAAGGTTCTCAATTGGTGTAGAACGTCAGAAACTGCTGTAATTGACTGCATTTAGTCACAGCAAAAGCAAAACTGCGATCAAAACTGCCTGTGCTGTGACAGTGTGATTCAGTTATTTGGAAAGAGATAAGAAGTATTCAAAGTAAACTATTGATTCATCATTGGCAAAGGTAAATTGTTCGAATCTGTAAAAGTATAACTCCACGTGGAATAGGAGTCAGTTAGTGAAGCAACTGAAATAGGGAAAAACCTGACTGCGACTGGTTTGGTTTAGCTATGAAGGATACACCTGTTTGATGACGAGGCGCGGTTAATTGTTAATCAGTCTGAATTGAGCAATATACCACGTGTAATTTGAAAGTAGTCGATTCAGTACAGGAAGGTAAATTCGGAGTGAACGTAACTTACAATGGAAAATGAAGAAAATTTTGGATCGGGAAACATTTTGGATGGAACTGAGTAACTCTTGACCTAAAACTCTAACTGTGTCCGCTGCGATAAAGACATAGTTGCAATGGAAACGAAGAAAAGAAGAGGATTACGTGATTCACCGGTTGTCATAATGGTGCTTTGAACTCCGTTTTATATGCGTTTGGAGTGACCTACGATTTGTGACATAGCTCTCGTTCTGAGCCTTTTCAATATAGTTGAGAGAATATTCAAGCAGTTTCACAAGGAACTAAAACATCCATTAACAAATGTTCTCTTAGGTGTGGAATAATATGAATTACAGTCTTAACGCAGAATAGGAGCATACAAATCACACTTGATAGATATCAACAAACAGCGTTTCGTACATCGAACAAAATCAATTTTTCGTGTACTGAACCTTTGGTGCAAACTGAGTGGTAGAGAAACCAACATGGACAGTCGGCAGTGGCTAACAATGACGGAAGGTGAACATGACGTGGTCTAAAACACATATTCATGTATTTTGATTCAATGAGAAAAGGTATTAGGGGGTTGAGACTCATACGATATAGTTAATCTATAAACGGTTTGCAAAATGTGGACCTGAGCACGGATCAATGCGAAATACTGAACTTTCCTCGAATCAGTTCGATACCAAAAAGTAATATCGAATAAGGAGGCGATATCTTTTTGCGAAACTCGATCGAGTTATCTGTGAAAGTCAGGAGGCACGCGAGAAATCAGTTACAAGAATCGTCATGTATCAAATATAAGGGAGCTGTAGTTTATCAACTCAGAACATTATTAACCTCATTTCATTATCTCCCTTCCTTAAAAGTACTTAGTATAATAGACCATGAGATTCTTGACAAAGTGTTAATGGCGGGAGCCATGCGTTTAACACTAATACCCAACCGGTATATTAGTTTCGGGTTTTCCCTAGATGCTTGCTATCCAAGGATTATAAGGGTTAACCGATTCAGTCCATAATTTTGTTGTGTTGATGATACAAGACAGTAAATTTGTGTGAGATTTGACATGTAAAGCTAAATAAATCCTATAGAGATAAGCAGGCGCTGTTTGTCTATACTTTGCTTTCACAGAAGGGAGTAAACTGGAATGAAAACCACACCACCGAAAAACTTCACCATCAGCTTTGTGTCACGTTATCCTCGGATCCGAATTTTCCACCTGAACTAAATTTTGAGGTTAGAATGACCAATGAGGTATTGCGCAAATTAGACCACTGTAAAAGCTAAATAATCTTGAAATGAAATGAAAAATAAAAAAAGTAGAGCAGGCTACTCACCTTTGTGGACGCTCAGGAAACTGTTGGAAAAACCGTATTTACTTAAACTATGAAAATACAGTTCTTCCTCGACAAAAAGACCATTTTATTGAAAATATACTTCACGAGATCAATTTCCTTGGGATCTCTTTCTGGTATGTGTACACCAAATAACCGTAAATTTATATTTCACTTGTTTTGATTTAGTTTCCCCTAGAACATTTCTCCTTTATATGGATCATTCATCTACCTTGGTCGGTGGTAATGTGGAATTTCTTGTGGTGGTCCCAATGATAGTCAAATTTACGCATAGTGAAAATCGCATTTTTCTTGTTTACACAGCGACTTACTTGCACAAAATATTTGGCTGACAGACAGCTAACTCTAACGGTTCCGGCAGAGCTGTTGCACCTGCACGAGATTCATATCCATTTCGAATAGGTTCCTCGTGGTGTTCCATAGTGTGAGGCTGGAAATACCAAATCACATATTTCACGCTGGCCCGTGGTATGCACTCTAGTTGAACTCTTTCTCCAATCTGCACACTCTGATTGCGTGGTACTTGGTAGAAGTGGACATCTTTTTCTTGGCTAATCTGTTCCACCAGGTGTACTTTAATGACTTTAGGCAAACAGTAAAGAAAAGCAACATTGAAATCGATGTTATCAACGTCAAACGTATGTATGGGCATAGACAGACAATCCAAATATGTGTCACAGCTTCAACATGAATCCAATTAAAAGTTGTTACAGTTTATAACAAGGTGGTTGGAGAAATCGGCTGAAAGATCACTCCGTAAGTGACCTAGTTTTGTTCACACATGCGACAACCAGTACACCAACTTTACCCGTTTAATTAAAACGTTCGAGGGAGGCTTCGTTGTATGCAGATTGTCATCAATCATTCACCTGTTGAAGATGGCTTTCTCGTTGAAAACATATGAACGAAATTAATTATTTGTGTTTAATTCATTAGCTAAGCTTTGTGATCGGAATTTTATCGAAGATCGTTAACAGTTATCTCTCTTTTTTCATGCCGCGATGTTTCATTTAACTTCTGGAATCCGCTCGAAATTAGACCCATTTCATTCCGTAGTTTCTGGTCTATAGGCTTTTACTAACCTTTCTATATGGGATGAATAAAGATGAAATCAATTCTGTCCAGAGCTCAGGATTTTGATTCTGATCTCATTGCAATCTATCAAAACAAACGTGCATGAAATCCAGCTCTTAACGATTTTCTGATAAATGAACAGTACAAATCCGCTCTTTTGACTAGTATTCGCTACTAAGTAAAAAATCGTACTTTCATAAGATAAGAGAAAGTTTGTCAACCATACGGCTAACTGATACGAAATGAATCGATAATAATAAAGGGTATCGCAATCTTATTGCCCCAAGGAGTGTCCATGAAACTACTCACAACATGTTTTATTTGCATCCCCGGTCTACATTAGGTAGATTGCAATGCCTATAATTTGATCAAATTTTCTAGTGCTCTGTTCAGCAGTGAGTAAAGCCTGAGGTTGAATAGCTGTAGAGCATATTTGGATCTATTGAAAGGATTGGAACACACTGGTATACATCTATGCACATATAAACAACATATTTGAACTGAACATTTCTAATTCTATGAGATGCATTTTAAGATATTGTAATTTCGTTTTGCACACAATGTCGGATACATAATCTTTAAACTGTTTTGATGCGCATTTAAATAAACTTAAACAGCTGACATACTTTCAATGGATGTTCAAAATAGTTGTAGTAGCCAAAGATGTATATTTTATTTTATCCTTTTGCCTGGCTCCTTGAATACTGTCCAGAAACAGTGGTTTTACCAAAGTTTTGTGATCAGAAAGTTCAGTACTAATGAGTAGCTTTGTGTTCATTATTGAAATATACTCGTAATCAAGACAAGATACACTTAACTTGGGATTTCTCTGAATATACTTCACCATTTCGGGAATAAAGGCTGAAAAAGTTCCTTTTAAAATTTCTCTTCATACTCCAGAAACTGCATTCAAAACGAGGTTGGCTTCCACTAATGATAAATGCATTCATATTCTCCCAGCCCGCTTTGGTATGATGACACCAATACACTTTTACAATGCAGACATTTTCATAATTCACACAGTCATAATATGCTGTCTAGAAACACCGATATTTCCCCTTGGGTTAGTATAAATAGAGAATATGGGTAAGTAGTGGGTAATAGCTGTTATATGACCAGAAGATGATCATATAGGGAGTATGTACTAGAAACATCTCAAATGGGCAACCCATGGAACTTTTCGCATTCCGTGTAGTCTGCAAAAGCACTACATTGCGGATTACAAGTGCAATCAAATGTGAAAAAGACCGCTTAGTTATCAGGATTCAGCACTGGACTATAATATTTCCGAAAGGTAAATATATAGGACAAAACTGCGTATTTCACATGACATTCACCTGAACTTTATGCAATTGTGCTAGCTGGAAATAAAGTCATTGCTCGAGAGTTGGTTTCATAGATTTTATAAAATATGTTGTCTTCGTTTCACGACACCCTTACGTCATTATTGCGATGGAAGCTTTTGCGAAAATACTGTGCTTCATTCGGGATCTCCATAGACGGCGAGAAATCGAAATAACTTGGTAAACATAACGCGTCATCATACCGTAAGACTTGAGGTGTAATGTGATCTACGTTCTTCATTGATATGGAGTGAATGTTTCTTGGTAATGCGGTAAACAGGCATCACATTGCTTTTATATATTTTAAATTGTTCTGCAAAATGTTGGTGCATCTTGGTGTTCTTGGTTTTTTCATTTTTTATGTCAGTGATGTGTAAGATATTGTCAGGTAAATGAACCACCGACTAACGAGTGGAGAAAGACATTACATCGTGGTGAAGAATACACCGAATAACTGATGAATCTGGATAATCATTTATTTTATTTCGGATAGAAAACTGCTGATAAATAGTCTCTAGTATGAAATCTAGCAAATAATTGTACTTTGCTTAATTATGTTTCGATGTTACAAACAATGGAAACAGTTTGATACTTAGCGCTTAAAGCAGACAGATGACTTCACACCTAGTAACATTAGGGCCAGCATCGTTTCGGTTCTTATTAAAGATAATTACGTGAGCCGACAAAAATAATGCGAGTTCTACTGAAATTTTTACTCATGAACTACTTAATTTAAGATTCTGTGAACGGGATATATTTGAGTTTAATTACAAGTCTTCTGGACCGATCGTTCAAAGCGAGAGGTTTGCTATGCTCACCACAAGCATTCTGAGATAAATATATATGACAGCTTTAGTATTTACGTCCTCGCATGTTATTAGAAATGGAGTATCAAATCACACGCGAAAATGGTTGACCCCTGAAGTGGAAACAGTATGGCCGCGAATAGAAAGTCCCGCTTCGTAGTAATTTCCAAAATCTAAGAAAAAAGGACTACAAGATCTTTTCGCAAAGCTTCTGCAGATTTACCTAAAACAAAGAAATCCTCTTATAGCTGTAAATTTGATATTTAAAACAAAACAGTTTTGAATGTGACCAGTTTATTAAAACAAAGTATGATTTTTTTCTAATAATCACGGATTCATCACCCAGTTCACGGACGGGTCAATATAATCTATGTAAGAAACGTTGCGTCGAAAAAGGGTTCTAACACCATTCAATCGGAGACAAAAATGAATGTCAATCTGTTTCTACTTTGATTGGGTTTGATCAATACTTTTATGCCATTTTTTTGGGAAACCAGATAATATTTTTACCACTAAAGAATGATGCTGCCTAGCATTTTGTTTTTCTAACGAAGTTGACGTGAGTTATACTACATGAACTTTGTGAAACAGGATTAGTCGGATTCAAACGCGTTTTAATATGCAAATAAGCAATTGTCTGTAGCTTTTAATTATTTTGAAAACTCGATTTTTGTTTTTGTACCCTGCCTATATATAACAAACAAAACAATTTCTTCCTTTACTCTCAAGAGTACTTGCATAAAAAATCATAAGACGCGCTCTCAGCACAAACATTTGAATCGGAACTTCACTTTTTCTCTTTAAATGCATTTGGATTTTGTTCAAATATTTCAGTTATCACTGTGGCCCAAATTCTGCTACAAAAAAAACAAGCGACATTTGCATAAGATCATTTTGCTTTAATCCATCACGGTGCTCAGTGATGTAGAACTCACTGGTTTCGCAGAACTCCGCCAATGAAAACACACAGAACTGGAGTATTTTTATTTCACACTGTTATTCGATAACTTTGTTTGCGGGGTGGGGTGTAGTAATTGTCAGTTGGGATCAAACCACTCTACTATCAATAGCGGTTGTTCGTTTTTTGCAGTTATTTTTGTATGCAGTGCAGAATGGTGGAGTGTACATCGCATTGTTTGACGTGTTCTGCTACCTCCATGGAATTGATTTTCAATGATAAAATTCAAAAAATTGCATTTCTGTGTGATGAACACGGCCATTGGGGAGAGTGAAAACCATATAGTTGGTTCCAATTTTACCAAAGGTTGAACCGGTATGCACCTCATTGAAATGTGAATCTGGTAGTTGCCAGAGTATTAAATTACACAGAAAATGTTTTGCAAAAGTTTGAATTTATTAAAATGCAGGACACTGGTAAAGAAAACATTTGGTAATCACTGTAATCTATTGCGTAGAAAATTACTGATAGGTTCAAACAAATATATGCAAACATTTCAGTGTTTATCCATTTCTTTTAACCCAAATAACGATGACTGACCATCAGTAAATTGGAAATATTGGGATGTCTTTGCTCAAACGTTACCTCATTGAACGACTATACTCATCATATTTGATAGCATTGTCACTATCCATTAGATAAAATGTTTTGCTCTTTTAAAAATAATGATGGAGTATTCACAATTATATCCCCTTTCTGAAGAACTGACCGATTGATGTGAGAAAACTTCGTATTCATACACAATTTAATCGGGCTGTTGTTTTACTTTCAAACTGAATACGGTAACATCACTAAATAAATCATAAAATTTAATCACAGTTTGAATACAGAGATGTTTTGATGCGATCTTCAAGTTGAAACGGTTGCGTTAAACACAAATAACACGAAGCTTCCCGGTGCAGTAATGGTTAACAACATACACGTGACTCGGCTCGGCTAGATCACAACTAACAAAGATAAAATAAAAGATTGATCAAACGGAAGTCCCACATGGTTGCATCATAGTCAAAGATGATATGGATGAAGAAAATGATGTTGTTACAACACAAAACAGGTTTCTTCAATTCGTCCTTTAACAGAGCTGTTCGCGTTTAAGGCCATGCGCCACAACAGAAAAGAAAACACGTGAGCACTATGCTGATTGTGCCCAGGATACATGAGCAGAAGACGACTGAAACATATGATTGCATCGTTTTTATTAAATAGAAAGATCTTCAATGAAGTCATATAAGTCCACGCGGAAAACAATGAATTGTTTCATGGAGCTACTTCGTAGTATACAGATGACCACACGTCACTATATCTCAATGAAGTTGAAGCTTGTTAAGTTTTGATAATCACTATTTTATCGATATCCCCATAATCCAAATATTCAGTCTGTATTCTCCCCCCAAACCTGGGAGATGTGTCTTCAAATCGAATAATTACGGTAATTCCTTTCATTACAAGCAGTGGAAGAACTAACGAAACCTCTAGTGTTGTAATTTGTTTCTTATTGTTCACTATCAAAAACAGTTTACTTTGAAAATAGAATTTAAATAGTATACACCTGATAAACAGTTTCCGAATTGAAATTTTAGATTTTGTGTATAACTTCTGGACAAAAACCTCTAATACAAAGATCCCATGGGTGGAGAAATCATGCTGCCACCAGAGGACAATCGTTTGTAACACAAAAGTTTGGTATATTGGAAATTATACACGACATATTTGCTTCATCAGTGGTACTCATCAATTAATTGCAACTACTATATTAAATCAAACGTGATTGTACAAATAAACCAATACATTTATAAAATGTGATTCCCGATATGCAATGCATTTTTGTGTACTCAGTTTGCGCAAGGCTAATGCGGTTTAACGCGTTTACCTCTCCTCATTAAACAATAACGCGTACACTGCTGCTTTTCATTGGGAACATATATTTGCCTCAACGCAGGAAGTCTATAAATTGAATCTTTTCATTAGCAAAACCACTCAAACCAGTTTACGTCTGCTTCTGTCCGAATGGCTGATGTTTTTCTGTTAGTCAAACAGTTAATTCTGCAGTGTACGGTAATCAG
Source organism: Echinostoma caproni (assembly GCA_900618425.1). Taxonomy (NCBI): domain Eukaryota; kingdom Metazoa; phylum Platyhelminthes; class Trematoda; order Plagiorchiida; family Echinostomatidae; genus Echinostoma; species Echinostoma caproni. The sequence continues at coordinate 85,143 of UZAN01039381.1, read as the reverse complement.
TCATCATAAAGCACTGCATTGTGCAATCAATGTTATTCTGTTGCCAGACACCGGAAATAACAGGGAAGCTCACGGCCTGCTTTATGTATGTCAAATGTCAAAATGCCGTCTAAGAGGTGATCAAATCACGAACATGGATTCGGATGATAAATTACAACCTTTGAGTGATTTCTATGAAACTATAAATAAATGTGAACAGTAGAAAAGCGAAAATATGCTTCTTCATTCATTGCTTTCAAATTCAGATAACGGCGAATGTTGTCGGCACATAATAGGCCCATTACGGCAAACTTTGTATGTGATCAATACGTTTATAAGGCTTTTTTGAATAAATTCAATTTTTTCCGGTAGCTGCACAACTTTTATTTAGGATAAAACTCCTCTCAGCTTTGTTTGTGTTTTACTCTACGTCTTAGAGGTTCTTCTTACGGTTCTGATTTGAATTCTTGTACCTTGGGAGGCATGTTCCAGGTTTTTAATTCCTATTCCATTCTACACATCTACCCTTGCTCATTAGTTACTTTCACTGTCAAATTGAATTCATTTCCAAGTGACCACCGATGTTTGCAGGTTAAATGATTCATTAGTCCTAACAATTGAGCTCAACCTTAAGTTTGTCTCCAGAAAAAAATATACATGCTGTCAAATATAAGGACAATAGAAAACGGAATGAATGTTGCTGTTTTTGGATTTTAACTGTTGACACATTTTAAAGTTGCTCACAGTAAAACATATTCGCTTTTTCTAAAAAATCCAATAAAAGTTTCCCTATTGTGAAAACCATTCATCAATTATTAGTAAAAACTTAATGCGGTAATGAAAAAATGAACTTCTTGAAGAATCTCTCATTGATGTTCACTAAAACGGTATACATATCAAAAGCTCCCGCAGGTGCGTGTGCTCTCTATATCAAGGACTTATCTACACTGTATCTGCTTGTTTCAAAACCAGCCAATTTCCTTCATCAGTTGATTGGACATTTTCAAAGATTGTCGAGTTGGTTAGGAAAGTGATAGAACTTGGGTGGGCAACCGAATTTAATTAGAACAATTAGGTCCTTAATCCCAAATGAGGCGTTGATAAAAATAAATCAACAAGCATACAACCGGATATGGCCTTAATGTTCACATTTTTTGGCGCCAGACGACAAACTATTCATTGAGTCAGGATACATGCGTTTACGTTCCCTTAATCACGATGTTTTGAATACCCTACAGAGAGTAGAGTAATCCGAAAATGCCTGATTTATTTTGATGCAGTACACCGGAAGCCCACCGAACCGTCACAGTTTGAATACGCTTTAATGAGCGGTGACGGAAGTGATGAGCGTAAGCGGAATTTATACCGGTCAGAATGATTAACCCACACACGTGCATCAATTCAACTCAAGGAATACATAGAAAGATTGCGATTCTGCGAACATGGTTTCACACCTACCATCCTATAAGTGATTAAAGCTCACTCAATGTGACCGTGAATAACATAGAAAATAAAAAGAAAGCCTTGCATTCTAACTGCAGCTACAGTTCGAATTTGAAATGAATGGATGAGAAAACGCACGGGAACAGAACTACTAATGAACTCCATCCGTGTAAACCGTCAACCTGATTAAATAGAGTGACTCGGCTTCACTATGTCATTCATTGTATCTTTACAAATTAATTGACATCGGGAAGGAGATAGCAATAGTAGCCTAAAACTACTGCGACACAAACAAAACAATTAAATATAATTAAAACTTATTTTGAGCGTTACCTTTTAAGGGAATTAAAAACTTCAATGGCGACTTCTTTTGCAAAATACGGATGACAGGGCTCACAGGTTACGGTAAATTGTATTTTATTATTTTACAACTCAAAGAAATACACTAAAACATTTTCCCACATCTAGCTATAAACGGATGCGATTATGTTTTAGCCTTCAGTACATTCCAGAATTCCGTTTTGTTTTGGACAAAGTTTAGCTCCACCAAAATAACCCCGAAAGGTAACGCATGCTTTCGTATTAATGGCTCGCGTATTCGCATTGTAAAACAGTGGTTGAAGTGAAAGATGAACAATTTGTAATTTAAACCCTTTGAGCTTACTTGAAATATCACGCTAACTTCCTTTCATTGATCGTCCCATAGAATGCACTTCCGCCAACACTGTTCAACAATTCAGGCAGTGCGAGTTGCTCAAATTTGAAAGCGATAATTCAGGACTGCAAACACAGCACATAAAACAATTTTCTATGTTTTGGGTAAGCCGCATGTTTTTGGCTCATTTAGAGTTCAACAAATTTGAATTTGATGGTTTCTTGAGCTGCGTTGTTATTAAACTATTACCACGCAATGTCCTACCAGTATGTTGCATTAGAACCACCAATTCGTGGAGCAATTCAATCACAAACGTTGATAATGTATTAATTGTTTCGAGTAGATACTCATCGCAGTACGCAGAGGACGAGATAAAAATGATCGAAACCTAGCACGACTTACTTGACTCTTCTGCCAGGAAGCCGGATGTCCACATCAGAGTGATAAGTAAAACCCAACTTTTCCGATCGGTTACATTTCCCATTTTTCTTTGACATTTTCTGCACGATCGTGGGTCACCGGAGCACATCACTGTACACGTAATTCCATTTTACTCTTCACTAGTGTGAAACGTCAAAATTCACTGGAAATTTTGTGGCTGACTGGATTAGCTGGCTGGCTTGTTTGTACGTTTGCTTGCTTGCTCACGGTTAGCAGATGATTGTTTAGTGGGATGTGTGGAGGGACATTTTCTTGTTGAAATTCAGCTAGTTAGATGATCAAAGTTGTAGATAGCTAGATGGCCACACAAGCGATCCGTGACCGATTAGTCGTGCGGTATGCACGCGTAATTCCACTTGCTTCGCTGATTGGTGCACAAATGTCATTGGACGAGTTGGGGAGAATGATTTTCTCAAACCAATGAATGGCGAATTTCAGACAGTGTCGATGGAATACGTCCCGGAAACCGATGATCATTCAGACAATTAATCATTACATTCAATTTATAATATGTTTGTCACGAGTGTCGGTATTTGATTTATCCCATTCAGCTCAGTTCTCGAATATGCCGTTTTTTAGTTCAGAGTTCCCTTTTAGTTTGAACAAAATTATAGGCTACTTTGAACGAGACAATTCTCGAGCCGCTGTCAATAGTGTGTTATTATTATGTGGGCTTGTGTGTAAATATGCGGATTACCCCAAACCTTCACATAGCGTTCTGCACATTTATTGTTTAGATCCAGACATTAATTACATTTAAATAAAACGCGCTTGTTACCGGAAGGTTACGCTGAAAGTAAGGCATGACAAATGAATCAGAAATTATTTTTGTCATCCAATTTACGCAGCAAAAATCGTTTTACTAAATATTGTCACCGGGTGATTTTCACTTGACTCAAGTTATTTTGAACGCAAATAAATATAATGGACTAATCGGATACGAGCGGGGGTGAAGTGGCTTTTCTTATTCAGATAGGAGGTGTACACAGCTTCTTTGTTGCTCATCGCAGAGCCACGCTTTCCGTATTTGGCCTCAGGCGCTTGCCAAAATTCGAAGCTGAAACTGAATTTATCTCCTAAAAATGGCAATCGTGGATTTTAAAACTGAACAGGATGTCTTTCCATGTGTCTCCTTTTGCATGCTCTTTCGGACTTCTTTCGATAGCATTGTCGTTTTAAAGCGTTGTATTGATTCTATGTACTGCTGTCACCAGCCTCACCTTTACTACCTTGAATTCCCTTTACTCTGGGCCTTTTGTCAAATCATCGCTTCCTTTTTCTTCTTAGTGGTGATATCCACCGGCTATTTCGCCACTGGCATTCACGCAATTTGGCATCTGATCTTAGTGTAATTAATTTTTATATTTTCTATATTTTTTTCTATAATCTTTCTCCCAACAGTCCTTGTTCCTCTGTGGTTGATTTTTCTTTACTGACTCTGGATTATATTTTTGCAGTTTGGAATATGAATTCCAGAACACTGTCCCGGGTTACACTGCACAAAGTGCATAAAATATGCTCGACAACCGCAATAAAAGATCACGAGGTACCAGTATTTGATTATTTCAACCAACCGAACACAAAAGATCACTGTTGTCATCCGTCGATTCAGTTAGGCAAAGAATTGTGACAACATTGAGAACCTGTTATTAAATTCCTGATAAACACACTAACTTCCCCTCAATTAGCCGCTAGTTCTGGTAACCCACCCAAGGAGTTTTCCTTAGTTATTTTCCATTTTAGAAAATTTCTAAAGGGATGGTTCCAAATCATTCCCAAATGGCTGATATAGTTTCCATCTCTCTATTTTCTTCCAAAACCACTGCATTCTCTGTCTTTAATCATCCACTATAAACCGTGTCCGTGAATCCCGTAAGAAAAATCAAAAGGAGATATCTGCTCCCGTGTTTGTCAGACTATCATTATTATCATAATCCGCGGCATGATCCAAATTATCACCACGAATATCATCATCAACGTTGTACAGCAGAGTGGAGTGAAGTAAACTCGTCGACTGGCTGCTCAACTCACAGTGCATACGAGATACGTTCACTGGATACAACCAAGCAACCCTAGTCAGCTGATATCTCATCAATCATGCACACCATTCGTGTGAGTTTGCTTGCTCCTATCCTCCTTGATCCTTTCTTCCAACTTCTTCCTCATCTCTAAGAGAGATGTATCCAAGGGTCCATTTATTAAGGCGACATATCATTTGTCTCGTCTCTTCATAAGGCTTGGAAACTAGTGACTGCAAAAGAATTATCTGCCGGTTGGAATGCTGATAACTTATAAAATAATACCGATGTGACTTACGCTGCCATTATGGTCAGTATGGCGAGCCGCTCTCGGTTACCCTTTAATACGCTAAGACATTTGACAGCGTATGGCTCAAAGGTATTTCCACGAAGTTCTGTGTCGTACACTCCACCTACTCGTGTTCGAAATGTTCTTTTTGGCCGTTTCTTTTCAGTTACTGCTGATTGAGTGATTTGAATGACAATCTCAGTAAACGCTGCAGTTGCATAAAGCTCTTAGTCATCTTCCACTCTTTTCCGTGTAGATGAAGACCTCCTAGCTCAGACTCCCTTTTCTATCCAATATTCTTTAAACTTTCTACCATACATTTCTCAGCTTGTTGCATAAATTTCCATGAATCGTTTTCATCATCAATTCACTCCAACCGTGCCTGAGTGTTACCTTATGCAAGAAGGCTACAATGAAGAAAAACGTTTCTTCATTTTCTTCCATTTGACACTTGTTTGTTTCGTTCCATGTTCACAGTTTTACTTTGACTCCGGTTATAATCCGCCGAAGATTATTCCCCTGAATGTTTCAAATATTCAACTGGGGCTTTGGTAGGGTTTCCTCCCTGGTTCTGGTGGGAAACCTCAGCGGCTCACTCTTTATAAGGAAAAAGGTCATACTGTGAAATAATTTAGCCATTTCCGAGGCGGGTCGTATTCATATTCTTTGGCATTTTCCGATTCTATTCAGCACGAGACCATTCACCTTGTCGCTGATGCTGACGTAAAAACACTTGTTCATCGTCACGTGATCTTCTGATTATCCCCCCCTCTCTAGTACTTTCACCACCATCTTGGCTCTGCGAATCTTGTCAATCTATTACAAACCCGCTTGTATATACTCGCAACACTCGATCACAATAGTACTATAAAAAACGGATATACGACGGAGATAAAATCCTCTAGTTTTCCAGAGCTGCAAAACTTCGAAATATTTTCAGACAATATGGAAAGCGGTCTGATCAGCTACCCGACGGTCAGTTGATTAGCATGCTTGCATTCTGCAACTGAGGTCTCGGGTTAGAGTGCCAGTTTGGTTGATAGATTTGCTTACTCCTGATGAGACCCCGTCAGGTCGAAACAGCTGTTCAGTGCTTTCATACATTCGGTATACGTTTTATTTGCTATTTATGTGATAAACATATTAATGTAATCGTTTTTATGCATGTTCAACCATACAGAACAGATAAATAAATATTTTTTGAAGAGATACTAATATAGAAATAATTTGTTCTGCATATTCACGAAAACCATTTACGTTTGGGAACATATGGCTATTTTCGAATTCCGCGAAAAATAGTGGAAAAGTGTAAGTAAAACAATAATGCTAAAAGACAGAAACATGTTGATACGAATTAATTTTTCGAGGCAAATCCCTTAAAAAGAAGAACTAGAATAAATAACCCGCCCTAAACAAGGTTTTTTCATTATAAAAGCGGTTTGAATGGATAAATACAGAAGTGTCTCATAATGTTTGCATGAAAAAAACGAAAATTGTTGTTTTGGAAAACGTATTGTTTCACTGAAATAATCAAAACTTTAATGATGAAAAAATTCGTTAGTTTTGTACATTACTTTTTATAGTGAAGTCCACTCTTTTTCGCCAGCGAAACCGAACAATTCTGAATAGTTTCATGCATAAAGCATATGCTATAAAATAACGTGCAAATTTGTCATGGGTGTTGTGGTTTCTAAGAAATTGCGTTTTCTCATTTAACTCTGTAAAGCTAATTTGTTTTCAAAATTATGCCCAATCCGTTTTTACAGCTATGTTAGTTCCGAGTAACCAGAAGATGTCTTTATGGTTCGTAAATAAAGCGACACTCCAAACACAGCTGCATCTGAACACTTCTTTCCTCAGAAACAACGTTTTCTTCCGAATAACGGATGTAGGTGATTAAGTTACACTCTCTGACGGGATGAGGATTAAAACAACAATAATGTGATTTATAATACAAGAAGACATTTTTCCCAGGACTAAATCATTACGATGACACTTATCAGCCGTATTCCATTTATTTCGATAAAACCCTTTCATCTAGTTTTGTGGAATACGGTCCCGAAATAAACAATTTTCGCAGATGCTCTTATCCCAGCTGATTGCGGTAGGCTTTATTGCGATTTAGTGTATTCATGGCTTAGTTATAATTTCCCAGTCTGAGTACGACTTTTTCCAAAAAATCAGATTTCTATTAGAAGCGTCTTTAGTGGGCATATTCCTTACCCTTAGTGTGCAGCATAATCAAATTATTCAATATGAAATTAGGACAGTTTTCAAGAAAACGGTGATGTACAACCTGCGATTAAATTAGTTGAGGGTTATTTTTATTCATGTACGTATTCCTAACTCATCCTGATCCATAGTTCCTCATTTGAGTCTGTATCATATACTTCACTTAGTTGCTCCTTATTGCAAAAAAAATGGGGTTTTCATGATTGCACAAGTCTGTCAGTGAATTATTGGGAAACAAACACTGTGATTTTCAATTCTTTGTCGACTGGACCGCATACTTAGCACTATTCTCCGTTATTGAGGTTCGGATTTCATTTCTCCAAGGCATTTGATCAATACAACCGGAAACATTTTCCTCCCAAAGCTTTATCCTCTCCGTGACCGCCTCATACACGATCACCAAACCCAACAGACAAAGGCGTGCAGATCAACCCCATGTTAGGCAGACAGATGGCAGCACATCACTTCATTCACTCAAACATTGAAAAAGAGCTGAATGCTTACCATCAGTCTTGACTGTTGCTCTTAACAACAGCAATGTGGGTATTCATTTAGACCGATACAAAATGTTTAATTGCTCATTGGTACTATTATGTTGAAGGACATTTAGTTTTTAGGCGATTTCTTGCGGAGCTTGTTAACTGTTCTCACTTACACACATTGTCACACACAAAACTCAACACCTCGCTGACAAATCCTTTACACACCAGATAGATATTGTCCTCAACAATTGTCTTTAATTTCCTTCGCTATGCTTTGTGTGGTTTGGGGAACATAACCCGCCACTTTCCTTCAATACTCATCAGGCAAATAGGCTGATGCAACGTCTACCGATGAATTCAAATCAAGTCAAGAAACGCTTTACGCACCAAAACGATGAATTTTGCAATTTCAGATTTCTGCGATACCTATCTAAAACCAGTCGCTAACAACAAAAAGGACAATATAAGAAATTCTTGCTTTATTAAATAAGAGAAACAACTAATACAAAAGTTGTTTCTCTGAGGTGGGTGAGAATACGCTTACGATTAACCAATAACCTAGCGAGATATGGATTTGCACCTTTTCTATATGTGAAACTGCACAAGAAGGGTTTGATATTTGAAGCGAGTTCGGAAATTCCACGGGGCTTTTAGGATTCCTCGGTGACGATAGTGCCTTTGATCATGTGTTATCGTGTCAGTGAACGTATCACAAGCGTCAAGATGCTTGGAAATATAGAGATCAACCAAAGCAACTCTATCAACTCCACTGTAGCGGGTCACGAGCTTAAGGGATCCTGAAAACAAACTGAAGTCTTTTTCAGACCAGGGATATCCGTTTCAATTTTGACTTCCTGTGCGGTTCTTAAGCTGCCTCCGACACCGGATTGACTGTTGATTTGCTTTATCCTAGTTAAAGTCATAGTTTTGCTTTGTAGGATTATGGCGTACGAAGATAAGGCACTATGTGGATTGTACCAGCGGGAAGCTTCTTCCTAATCTATCTTCTTGGTTTCATAGTGGTGATGATCTGTATGTGACGGGGAATCCCCGAGTTAATTCAGTCACTCATCACAGGGTGATTCGTCACCGATTGATATCACTTTCTACAAAAGAGGTGTCGGTCAAATAAGTGATTGAAGAAAATAAACTAGAATTAATTTAAATTGCGGCTATACAGTGAACTTACAGCCTCATTGAAGAACTGTGCACAATTGTCATTGTTTCCTATTCTTTCACTGTTTCAGTCAAATACAGGTGACAAAACTGGAACTCCCTCTCATTTTCCTGTTTGGTTGTGCTTGCCAATCGTTGAGAAGGCTATACTCGAAGAAAGTTTCCGCTTTGGTCACCATTATGGTGAGCCATCAATTACAAACCAGGCTCTAGCAATCGCGTTGCCTGTTTTAGGCTAGACTGAAGACTGATCGGGGATTCTTTCCTGTACAAGATTTCTACATATGTCGTGGTTCGGACACCGTTTGTATTTCCATTTCATGTCAATCACTTCACACATCATTTTTATGGTATAGTCAAGCAGTTATCGAAATTACTTAGAACCCTGTCTAACCTTTTCTGTTATTGGCACAATGCTGCGATATTTGAAATACTGCGGATTTCAATATTCCATATGGCTAACACTTAAACCGAAACATTCTTCCTTCAATCCTTTTGGGACTGTTGATGCATCTGAACGCTCAGAAGCTCACTGAAATATGAAACAACGCAAACTTTCATTAGTCTATGTCCATGAGCACTGAAGTTAGCTGCAGATTTTCCTTTCCCGCTGAAAACTGTAATTAGAAGTTACAAGTAACGGTCAACTGATACTTTTATGAGAGATATTTAATTTAATGAGGCTTCTTAAGTTCATATTTATGGGTCTCTGTGCAAAACTACAGATAAAACCTCATACCCCTCCGTGTTTGGAAAAAAATTGTCTAACAGATTAAAATAGAATACAAGTGTAACCTTGCCGTAATCTGCTTTTCTTTTTGATTCATTTGTCTCTCGACGTCCAGATAATAAAAAGTAACCACAATTGAGCAAATCCACAACTGACCGTAATTTAACGTGCATCTTTTGGCTTCGTTTTTAAGTAACAACATTGGAGTATCATTAAAAAATAGGCTGGAGTATAAAATTATGATTATTCTCCGGTGTTCGCAGGCTCTCTTATGTTCAATTCTAGTTGAATAGTTACTCATCGGTTGGTTGGTATTCACCATGCCCATACACACCTTAATCGAAACCTTGAAGGCTTTGGGGTTTTGCAAGCTTTAATGGGTGGAGAGAAGGGGCTCTTGGACCTTTGTCGGTGTGAAGTGGACGTAACCCAAAATTGGCTCATTTACCTTAATGTCCGTGATGAACTATGAATGTTATGTTAGAATGAGTATTCAGTGAATAACTTGTTCTTTTCGCTTATTTAGGTCAACTTGAATTCACGTCAATCATATAAACATTGTTGTACACGCTTTGTATCACATTCGGCTTCTTTCTCTCGTGCGTGTGTATCTGTTTTCTCCTTTTTAGCCATTACCATTTTGTTGTTCAATAAATTCTAACATAATATTTTGTGATCGAGTGAGCAAGCGGAAAGGGAAGAATGGCAGATGTAGAAATGCGATATAATAAAGTATTCCTCTCGTTAAGATTAGCAGTTTGTTGAAACAAGGCAACGTGCATGGAAGAAAACCACCCCGGTTCAACAATACGTAAATTAGAACAGTTTCTGACATTTGATGTGCCTCAAATTCATTTGTTACGGTTAACACCATAGCATGTTCAGCATATACACTTTCCGAAATATAGAAACTAAGGAAACTGATAAGAAACGGAGGACGACAAAGATGAAAATTCCCGTTGGTTTTAATCAGTCAAAAACCATATATATGTAATGTAGATAGAAACAGGTACAGAGCTTCCAAAGCATTACAAATGAATACAAAATCGTTTGCCACTTTATGTTGCTGTTTTGTATTGATACACTGTAAAGACTGCCTTTCAAACAGACTGAAAAACGGGTTGGAAATTTGATACGCAAAAGCATGTCTGCTGATTCAGAAATTGTGCTCAAATTGTGTGATTCATTAGTTTTAATTGCAAACAGTTTCATTAAATAAGTCATATTGTAATTGTTTTAAGTTACATTATGTAAATCCAAATGACATTTTCTCATACTTAATATGCGTTTTACAGCATGAACGTTTTTATCATCTCTTTAAATTCTATTCTTCAACGTTTTAGGCTACTTCAGCAAGATTTAGGTTCAACCACGATATAACGACCATCCATCACTGTCGTCGGGCAAACGGCACCGGCAACGACACTAATTGACTCCATGAACCCCGGGTTTCCAGTCGAACTCACCGAACCATAAATAGAATAAACATGCGAATAGTCGGATTTGTCCGTAAAATAAGGATGCATCAATCACATTTCATGTGACAGTTCGTACCGAAAAACCTAGAAGTTACATTGCATTTATTCCAGCAGTGTAAGAAATCATTGCCATAGAAACAAACTGATTACAAAAGCATATGCCTGTATGTATTTTGATTCTACCAAACGTTTCGCTCCAAGAATGCCATTGGAGCCAGGCAGGTGAGTGTTTTAGATAACTTCTTAAACTTGGAAAAAGCTACTGGGCAAACTGAAGTGAATAATTTATCTGACCGGTTTTTTACAATAAGAGGAAGAGAGATGCATTTTGCGCAACACATTGGTTTCCGAATACTAGAGCTCACACTTCTTGTATGGGTATAAATATTCATCTCATATTCGTCTTAAATAAAAGAGCTGTGTCACTGAAGTCCCTTTTGTACGCGTCATTTATACGTCTCTCAATCACAGCCAATTCTAAAACTCAGATGAATTTCCGTGCTTTGTATTCCGAATATGCTGCTTTGAAATGTTTGCAATTCTTCATACTGCCACTCGGGACGTTTTGCACAATAAGCTGATGTTTGATAGAGATAACTCAGACGTGTTCATTTAATAGAATCATTTAGGATTCGGAAACTAAAACTACTCTCAAATTGATCCCCTGTTATTTCCGCAACCAGTTGGATTATCGGCCTCATGCACAGATGACGTGCATTTCAGTGCCATTTACATTAACAAGTAGTAATCCTGCGAAATAACCTAAAATGTGTTGTTTATTTTAGCAGCAGCGATGACGTAATTGATAAATCGTTTTTACTGTAATGATTTGAATTCAGGGATCTGAATTTTCAAAGTTTCCGTCGTTAACCAATTTCAGTGTTACAGAGTTACTCTGTTGCATTACGCCATAACACATCTGTGCTGGAAGGGCCTTCTGTGGTTTGCCATCCCAGGCTTTAAGATTTCAGACATCATCAGTGAACAGTACAAACTCGAAACAGTAGGGGTTAACTAGGCTTGATTTACGTATTAATAAGAGAATTCAAATAAGCATATATGCTATTGATCGAATAAAAACGTATGAACACTATGAGTATATGCAAATCAGATGAATGAACAATCTTCACTTACTGGGCATTCCACTTTGTGAGTCGAAAAAGTCAGTCCTCATTTGACTTGAATGAAGGTCCTTGAAACTCATCCAATCGAGGCTCCTATCCCGCATTGCCTTGAAAATCGGTTTTGTTGAAATTGTTGATTTCCTTTAAAGGTCACTCACTATTCCGATTTCTTTCTCATATGCCATTGTTGAAACAAAATACAAAGCGGCAAAGCAGTTCATTTTCAACTATTCATGATCATGTTACAACGTCAAAATACATGCCAATAATTTAGGAGAAACTTTTCTTTAGGAACGAAACCCCGTACCATGTGCTGACAAGAATGGTTTCATCTCGAGACCGGGTGTGACATTTACAGTTATCACATTATTATTTGATCATTCGTCCGATCCTGGACAATAAGCTAAAAATGGGTTTGTGATTGGCTAGGGGAGCCCAAACATGAAAACCAACTTGTTCGTTATTCTGTCTTTTGTTGGAAATATGACAGTATGGTAAATATTCATTCCAAAGAAATACAACGCTCCCACTTGCAGCCTCAGTTTGCCAAAATGTGATGAATGTATGTATTTAGCTGATCGTTAGAGTTTAATCACTTTTGTAGACGAGGCCAAATACTATATTCGTTAATCATCATTTGGTCGTTCCGTTCCATCTCGCGAAAACTGCGAGAAGCTGGCGATATTAAATCACAAACATGCAATGCGGCTATGAGGGGCAAAGAAAAAGTGCTATAAAGGCTTATTATAATTTAAATTACTTTTGACCAAATACAGAATCCACGAAGTGTTTTCGGATATAGATTTCATTTATTTTCTTCTCCCAAACCGATGTGTCTCTCAATTTGAGAGTTTCAAAATATTGAATGATATACTTGTTGTTGCCTTTTTGAATGAGAAATGTGCCAATTTAAACCCATCTACTTTTCAATGAAAGGACAATAAATCCTGCAACCAACAATGCAATATTGTCTACCCGTTAGCCGTAAAAGATGACGGAAAAAAATAGCTTCCCGCATGGGCTCCGATCGCTTCAAGAACTTGTACAAATACGAATGACTCAAATCAATCGGTAACAGCTTGTTAAATGAAAACATTTGATAGCTCGAAATGCATGATCCGAATCGGCATCATAATCCCAGAGTACAAATGAGATTCATCACTACGCACGGAAATCAAAACAACAGCATGACTTTTGAGTTCAGCCACTGCAAGTGAGTTTGTTTATGAAAAATGTAAAGTTGATAGTCTAATCATGTGACTTTCGAAAAGTGTTATGCAGCTTTACATTGGTTCACAAATGATGCTCGCTGTTAACGGATAAATTAGGATTACTCTTTTTCAACAGAAATGACTAACAGTGGTGCAATACTGAACAAACCACTGCTATTGATATCCCAAATGCTGAATTAATTTCCAAGTGCAGTTGTCCTTCTGGTTGCGATATATGATTTTGGGGCAAACAGCGCATTCATGTTTTGACTATAATTTTGATAGCGCACGAACTGTTGATATTTTACAGCGCAATAAGTGCAAAACATATCGATCTAATTGTTTGCTTGATGACTGGCATTTCGAGAGGCCAATTGGGATGAGCCACGGCCAATCTAATGAACCGAAGGCACGTATGAGTTATTGACCCGATTTTGATCTTTTGTTCCCAGCAGGTATTAATTTGGTATTCATTTTCTCATATCAATTTATTCCTCACAAATGCAAAGGCGGCTCATGCATACATGCGGGTTTTACTTTGTAGATGGTTGCACAGTTATTGTTTTTCCAAATGGCAATTTGGTTCATCGGTAAACTGGCACAACCAATGGTAATGACTGTTGAAAAACGACTTAAGGTATCCAAACTTTTCAATGACTAGGCATACTACACGACACATTACGTTCCAACAAAAGTCTTCATTCGAGTGACCTTTCGTTACTTCGCATAAAACTTGACCGTCTGTGTTCATAACCATATAATACGTCACACCTATGGACCACTTTTGACCCTCAACCGACTAAAAGTGGCCCATTTATAGTTCCGGAAAATTAACTTAGTCAAATTTTGCAGGTGTCACTTGCAGATCCTAAACAAGAGCAAAAGATGGCCATTCTGCAAGGAAAATGTGGAAAAGATATCACCGCTGTGATGAGAGCTCAAATCATATTTCAGGTCACTAGCATCGGGTGTCACGTGATTGACTGATTTCGCCGTCAACTTTACCAGTATCGAAAGGCCTAATGATTATTGATCTGTATTTCCCCCTTTGACCCTGTAAGTTGAATTCACATAATAACAGTCAGCCCGCATCAGTTCAGCGATTCATGTTCTTCCAAACAGTGTACAGTTATAAAAACCACCATAATTAAATTGGTGACTCGGTTTCACGATATGAACACATCAAGAGGCAAATTTAAATTGGTTAGTCCATTTCCTAGATTCACAAAAAAAAACGAAATTAATTGGGTTCAATATAGTTACAAAGTGCGGAATGGAGGCAACAAAGTCAGGTTTCTAACAAAACACATTTTTTTGCAAGGAAAAACGATTTTTGTAATCCAACTACTTGTATAATTTCAAAACAGGTATTGTCAGAGGAGTCCTCACTTTTCTCAGGACCCCATCCCCATCTTCAGCATACACTACAAGTAGGCTTTGAAGCATAAGCACTTATGTGAGGGCTAAATGTTCTGCATTCGAACAATGGGTGGTGGAAAAGAATGGATTGAGCCGGCCCATCAATTCAGTTGTTCTGAATCGGTCGGTTATTTCCGTGACTTGAACGACATGACTGGGATAATCGTTGCTCGACATAATTTCGTAGTCAGCTGTCAACAATTTCGCGCATGTTGCGCCCAATATCCGTTCATTGTATTCCAAATAATGTGATTGTCAAACACGAAATTTCGTTTCCACAACTCCAAATTTTCCCATTTGCCATTCCCCATAGAGAAATGAGGGAACGGAATGATTAAAAACTTGACAATGTAATTATGATACTGCACCCAAAAGGTTAGTACGACATTCATCCTAGCCGATTTTGTAGAATCCAACCGAGGAAACAAACAGCGACTTCATTTCATGGGTGTATCACGTGTCCTCGGTTGTAAACAAATGTGGTATGCACATATTAAATGTTATCTATTTATATGGTCATGATAGTATCTGATGGAGTGTTCAGTGTATGCTCACGGGCGACGACAGCACCGGAAATAATTGGTATTGTGCCATTGACTGCGGGTCAAAATCTGGGAATTAGTGATGAAATTGTTTAATTATAAAGTGGGAGCAAAGAAATATTTGTGATATTTCAACTGAGCGGATATCCATCCCAAAGGGGACGCACAGTTTGAACTCTCTCGGTTGCACTTTGGTGACTATCACCTGATGCAGCAGCAGCAACAGTCTGGGCCGGAATGAATATTGGTGGAACGATTACCGTTGTGTTAGAACGTAAGTGTGTATTCCTAACTAAATGCATAGCATTCATTGCCGATTTAAAGATAGTAAGAGGTCATAATTGGTTGCAAATGAAATTTAGGTGCACAGCTAGTCACCTCTGGAGGTACTTCTGGATTGGTGTATGTCCTATCCTACAGCGTTGCATGAATACACATGTGACACAAAAACGAATTATTCATACTTTGACTTGAAAACCACCTTTCTAGGTTGATTTTCTAGGGTTTCAATTCAAATGGAAATTATGATTTACTTTCAGATGCGTTTTGTATGCAGCTTTCATAAATCTCTCTGCAACCCGATGATCAATTCCCAGCCGCTTCATTGAACTTTTTTCGTGAAGTGAAACATGCATGGGTGGTTATCACTGATTGTGAGTGCAGTGTGAAAACAAAATTCGCCTTTTTGACGGGAATTCGCGTTTCCATTTCGTTCAGTTCAAACAATTAATGATTTTACAACGCGGATCTGAATTTGAGGTTAGAGCGTAAATTTCCAACCAACGAAACCGAGCAGGGAGAGAGCCACAAACTTTGTCCAACCCCCTCCTTTACGATCGCAATTGTGAACGCAGGTGTAAACATTTTGCAAAGTTCAATGTCTTATACATTGTGCTGGTATTAATCTCATGATTACTAGGCCACTATCCATATGGCTAAGGACATAACAGTTTAGGAGACAATTATTTTACTTTAAAACGGAGCAGAACACAGCTGAGTTATGTAGTTGTGCTCTATCTTGGGAACCATATCACGGAATACATGTTTCAGCGGCATATCACTTTTAAGATAATTTCAGGCCGGATTACACTAATACCATAATATTCATTCCAAAAATTCAGTTGATCTCAGTTCGTTTTCTTCTAGGTCATTTGTATGAACGTTTGATGGACAGAAGCCCGGTTGAATGAATAAAACTGCCGGCATCACCATAGACGGGTTAAAAAGGTAGCGCCTGTCTCATGATTCCTAGCTTTATTGGAGAATAATGACTTTCCTTGACGGGAAGGTGAGTGTGCTTGTACCAAGGTGCCTGTAAAAAGAAATGCAACAATGGGTAGCCTGAGTTGATAACTTCAGAGAAGCAGTCTGTAAAAATAACTCCGAAACTGACATTTTCGATAATCACAATTCCCGAATCAGTATTAACCATTCCCATGCAAAACAGATCAGTAATTTGGGACAAAAGAAAAAAGTGCGTTGCTCAACCAATCCGATTCACATAATCCAATTCTGTCCAAATAGCATTGCACAACTGATGCCAATTCAGTTTGAGCAGAGTTGGTTTATTTTATACGTGGCCCTTGCTCACACTCGTTTCTTCATCTGGTACATTTATTAAGTGCCATATATTTGCTATAATGCTCAGCCAAAGTAATAAATATACTCTGATTGTAATCTGTGGAGAGATCGGATGTAGAGAAGCCTCTCGTTCAATATTTACTCTAAGAATTCTCACAAATCATAGTCAGAAATTGGACAATATGATCTTGGGAAGTAGAGACACTAAATGCATTTGAAAAACCCGGTCAATCATGTATTCGAATTAAATTGTGGGA
>UZAN01039381.1:47614-60966 GCA_900618425.1 Echinostoma caproni | reverse complement strand
ACGATTTGACCAGTTGCCCCGAGGGCTAGTGGGTATTATGGTTGTGATCTACTTATGGGTCACGGGTTCGAACCCCGGTTCGGCCGATGAGACCCGACCAGATCAAAACATCTGTAAAGTGCTTTCTAGCTTTTCGGTTCACGCTTTGTTTGTTCTATACACGGTGAATTCCGTTCATGAAATTGGATCAAGTCTCGCTACACTCTAATCTAACTAGATTTATCAATTCGCCTCGTTATTCTATATTTTTCAATGTTATAATCACGCCACTGTAGACAGTATACGAAAGGAATTCCTCTCACAGTGTTTTTCTTCTGACTTTCCCTTTCAACTTCATTAGAAGATTTAAATATATAAGTTTCCCATTGTGTTAAATGTCTGAAAGAGAGTTTGTATACGTGGCATAAGCATGACGACACCAGTGGTTGTTGGTTGGACAAATTCGGACTGGAGTGTAAAATGAGAGTTAGCCGGCGTATCTTATGAGACACGACTCTTCTTAACAAATCGATTCCACTTTTATGAAGTGACATCTGTATCAAAGTTGACGGAATTGAATTTTATCGATCAGCTAATTCAAGGTCATTAGTTGCCCAGCACCGCAGCTGGTGTTAGGTTTTCATTCGTTACAATGACACTGCAGTCAATAAATTACCCTGATTCATCCTCGAACGCTAAACGCCGTCTTTTGTCGCTCTTCCGCGCAAGTTCGACGAACTTACACAATCAATAAGATGGGGGCAACTTCGACAACGGAAGTGACACTTCCGAGCTAGCGCAGATGAGAATCGATAATTCGTTGACCGCCTTCTAGTTATTAGCCCACTGTACACTTGGGGCATGCCGTCGCCGCACGGCAGGCAACGGATTACCATAAACATTTGCAACTGATATGCAACCCGTCTCGCGTTACCGCAGGGAATTTATATTTGCACAAACCATGGAAAATGATTCCATCAATCAAAAGAAATTAGCCCAAGCGAGGTCAAGCTTGGAAGTGGGCGAACAACTGCGACTCCGCTGTTGATTTAAGTTGTTAGTTATGGAGGGTGTCGCGAAGAACAGCACATTCCGGAACCATAAATCAACTGGTGATCCGTCCACATTCTGTGTAGTCGTCGTTTGTTGCAAGGGTCACATGATTTGTTATATGAGGCATTTCTCCGGATGCAATTCAAAACGTATTCCAACTATGAAGCGTTGAGTAGTTTATCGAAAAAAATATATTTTGGAACTCCGTGCGAATATATTTGTGTTGATACTCGTTTTCCGCTAGAATGCGTAGAATTCTGGTTAGGATGAATTTATTAACTCAACGAGTAATCTGGATAGTACTCAGTGATCTAAGTCATAGGTATATTGGTTGCGATTGAGTAAAACTAGTTTCGGAGGTGAGATTGTTTCACCACTGAAGCTCTACTCGATAAACGACTGCTAATACTGCCTTCCGAGTATGTATACATGCTTTGCAAATCGGTTGTCTCGTGAGCTTTTCGATGTGTATAACCTACACAATTACTTACTTGGAATGTTGCGTCACAAAACATGTGTCTACCTGCGTCTGTCATTCGCGCGAAGTAGACAAAAATATCGTTTGACAGACGTTCAAATTAAACGATAAATAGTCAGTTTGTGCTAGAACGGGGTTTGTAATACATTACTTTATTGTACTGTCGTATGAGTTTACACACCTTGGTGCTACTATAGAAATTGCATTGTTTGTTGCTCATGAAGTGTGTTAGTGTGCTTATAATAATAATGCTATGAATAGGTTATTTATTCTATCTCACAAAGCTTCATGTAAAACAAAATGTACTCATTAAGGGTGATACTACAACGGAATGCAATTGTAAGCGTAAACTGTGATTAGTTTTGAATGCCTCGTATTAAAAATGTGTAATACAAATTAATGATGAAACTGAGGCGCAAAACTGTGGGAAAAGAGCATTTAGGACCAAATATAACGTAGATAGATTGTGAGGCAAAAACATTCAACACCAAATATCCCACTGGAAATTTTTTTAGTTAACCTTCACAAAACAATTTGAATTTTAAGGTGGAATCGGAACAACTGTCTGGGTGAATGACAATTTATATTCAAAGCACAAAGGCTGGAAGTCGCAGTTCGATGTATAACCGAGCACCATATACACAGGACTGGATGGTTTCTCTGCTTAGAAAACAGAACAAACGTGAAAAAATGTGGCATGATTGTAGATCGGGATGCGGGTGTTGTTCTTGGTGAATAATCTGAGCTGAAAGTGTTGTTCGCCGACGTTTTGTAGCCAGGCTAGGCACTGATTATGTTACCTCGCCTCGCAATGAAACGTCGGAGAACTCACCACCAACAGGCCAAACTTATATAAGATTAAATGAGCCTATACGGAATTTCTATTTTCATGTGGAATATTTTCACACATAACCTGTTGTATGTTGTTTTAACCAAATACCGCTTCCCTGTCAGATTTCAACGTAAATGACTCAAAGAGTACTTTTATCAGCCACTAGCAGCGAAAATCAATTGGGAAATTATGTTTTCATGTAATGTTTCTTGAATGGTTACCTGAATTAAACAGTTCATCTGAATATTTCGTTATTCATATGACATTGTCAGGGATAAACTCGTGTTTTCAATCGTAGAAAGACACTTAAAAGCATTTGAAAATGTCCCTGCCGAAATACTCTCAGATAATCAACACCGATAACTCAACGAATTTTCAAAGCTGGATCTACATCATTCATACACTCAAGATTTAAGCCCTGATTTGTAGGTACCTCTTCTCATCTTTTGTTTTGCCATATCCAGCTCGCCTACGAATTGACAAGGAGAAAATTTCCACAGAATCGTGCAGTTGCTTGCTTCATTGACAAACACAATCTACTGCTTTCAGTTTTGTTATGAAAGATTTTGTAAATTTGATTCCACAAATATGGTATAAGTGCTGAAAATGTACTCATCCGGGTACATAAAGCTAATAATTACTCCATCTTGCTTGACTTGATGACTTCCTACAAGACGGTAAAACGTTGGATTTTTTTATTGTCAATTCTAATTGCTTGGAAAGTGAGTAGACGATAATATCACTTCCATTACAACAAATAAAACGGTTTTTCTACAAGGACGGTTTCAAACCTTCTTTGCAATGAGTGTTTTCATTTGCTTGGAGAAAATTTATTGGAAATGATTCATCCCAATATATATATTGTTTATGGAGTTCTTCTTAATCTACCAATATTTTGCTTGATTGCCTACATACAATATTTTATAAGAATTATTTTTTTGCCAGAAAAACACCCGGTTGGTTTCAAGTTTGGTAAGTGGTGTTTGGTCTGGCTCAATTTGGTAACTTTAAATTTCCTGATTGTGAATTAAATAAACTGATCAATTAAAATCTGATAAAGCATAGATAAGAAAAGGCCTCAGGTTAGTTTCTAATGATAAAGTGGGCGTTTTCTGCTCCTTGTTGGCATTTTTTACAATCAACAGGAGCGCAACTATTCCCACTGTTCAATGCAAATGATCAAGGCAAATGTTTAAAGGAAGACAAACTGCATCGCTGATGCTAGTCGGATAAATATGACCATAGGTGCACTGCGACGCAAAATTAATAAGAGATATTGAACGGATAGTTTACCTAAATTACGTATTCTATCCAGAGGAAGTTCGATTTTGATGAGGTTTACCAGTTTGCCACCCATGGGTGAGGCAACTAAAAAGAGAGCAACTTATTTTACACCTTTTTCAAGACCTCATGAGCACATTGTATGGCGCTCGTTTGCAGCATGGATTTTCCATATAGATGTACACCACTAGCAAGAAGACAAATTTCAAAATCAAACTGAAATGCTCATTTTGTGTAGAGCGTAACAAAACCCTTTAGAGTTTTGTGATATTTAAATGCCCATACAACGTTTCCACATTATTGCATCACGTTTGTACTTACTTTTCATTGTTTAACATCAGAGTGATGCACTTTTGTCTAGTCAGTTGACATACACCGGTTGGCTAAATGCGTTGTCTTGATAGCTGCTGATATTGGTGGTACAGATATTTACGTTTCTCCTTCCGTATCAGTTGACACGCGTCATACCACCTAACCACCTGAAGATATCCACCATAAAATCGCGGTAACTATTCGGCGCCGTATGTGGTTGGGTCTGTTCTCAATCCCGGGCAGGACAACGGTAATGTGAGTTACTGCACCTATCTTTAATGCAGACGTTTTCTTGGTATCTTTCCCTGTTACTCATTTTCCAGGCATTTACTCTATCAGGTTGGCACATAACTGACCGGATAGGGTGATGGCACATAACTCAGAATATTGGTACCAATTTTTCACAGTTCCCATTTATGTAACGTGTTTTATTCTACCGATCCCTGCTAAAGGCAGGCAAAGCAATGTTTGCACCCAACCCTCCCTTTCTGTTTTTCGCAGTTCGCGAGGCTTTTTTAATCCAGATCAAATCACATTCGGGGGTTCGGGTAAGTAACTTCCTAAGCATAAAGTTTCTCCTAACAAGTGACACTGAAATACATTCACACAATGCCAATTGACTAGTCCTAACACAGTGTTATGATTCGATCAAGATAATGCCACGTATCGTTTCACTCGTCAAGAAAAGTGGAATACTGTCATTCATATGAGGTTACGTAACTATTGAAGAGAAAGACTCTCGGTGTCTTAAAATATACATTGAATCCAAGCATCCGCAAACAGTTCAGACTAAATATTTCAATCTCCTATGTGTTTATAAATAAGCCGTTGTCAAAACCAGACAACACTGGTTTGCTGCTGAGTGGTATGCGAGAAAAGATGGACAAACAAACATTAAAATAATACATCGGTAATCTGGTAGTGGGTTATATGTACATGTATGAATTGGTTATTAATTGGAATCCATCAAAACTCATTTATGTGTCATTACTGTTCAGACGCAGCATTTCCGGTAATTTGGAGCGCATCGGCGGTTCACTGCAAGGGCACAAACTGAACTTACATCCGCGTGAGTCACATGACAACATTTTTTATTAATATTTGTACCCCACGGTAAACGTTTCCTTCCGCAATTTCTTCACTTGTTAGTATCACCTAATATCAATTTTTTTTATTCACACAATGATCTCTAGCCGAGTAAAATAAATATATCTGTGGCCGACAGTATTTTTACGCTTAAAATTTATAAACGATGAATGTAATTTCATCACTTTCCAAAATGTATTCCCATCTGTCTGACGGTTTAACTTGAGTTTCAATTCACAACAGACGGGATACTATTTGAAGTGTTGTATGCGCTATTATCGTTTTCTTCTCACAACCCCCTCTATAAATCCCATTGGATTCTTCCAATTGATTTAAACCCAAAGGTTCATTTTTCAGTTAGGACACTTGAAATTGGGGTAAAGTGGGGTCAGCCTGCCCCGAGGATGTCTTCCGTAGCGCCTCATTCGCTATATGTTTTATTATACTGTGCCCAGCGAATTCGAATGCGACAGGTCTTGGTCGGTGGCATAGTTTAGCTTTTTTGTTATACACTACACTCTAATTATTGAATTACTTCTCTCTGTCCTCTTTGTGTATAACTCAAAATTCTCTCTCCCAAAGACGTGATTTAGCTTGGCTTAGAAGATGTGATACTCAGCATCGAACCATGAAATTTGTCCGATCGTCTTTTCAATAAAAAGATTTGTTTGTGCTTGACTTAATTACCTCCAAATTAAGCTTAATGACGTGTTCATTGTTTTAAGTGAAAACGCAATTCCGGTACTACCTAACACTTATGCGAAAAGTCCAGCGTTAAATACTATTCTAAAGCACACAAACTTCTTCACAAGTATTTTAAAAATTAAGGGCTCAATACGTTCACTGTTGCATTACTCAATACTCACGAAATATTGGAAGTTAAAGTTACACAATGTGCTTCACGCAGAAGTGAATATACTGCAAACACTTCGAGGTAATATAAATACTTATTACTGTGGCATGTGATGAGACTGTGAAAAGAATCTAGGCTGTTTCTAGAGTCCTTTCTTTTTGATCGGTTCAAACATAAATCTGCGAAGTTTCTTTATAGTGAAAGGCTGGGAATGTTGAACGATTTTCACGGCAACTGGTTGAATAGACTATAGGTATAGCTTAATTGTTCAAATATGATTCGACATCTGGCTCAGCTGTCACGTTCGGCTGGTACAATTATTGAACTGAAAAAGTTTTCTCAGGGATGTTTGTGTCCCAGATCAAATAATTTGTGTATAAAACATTACTACGGACGCCTGATGCACTGCGCGGTTCGAGTAAATCTGTCCACCGCTGTAAAAGCCCTGTATGAATCGATTCGCAACATGCCGGGAAACAAGTATTCTATATTGTACACATTCTGTGTGTGTAGATACTGTTTGTTCGGACAGATAAAATCAGCCAGTTTTCATTGGGTCCTCGTGTACTACCTCTGTGTGTAACCTCACTTGGGAATCCAAACATGGTTACTTTACCCAAAGATAAACACAGATTTCGCAGATTTCACCCTTTTATTTTATCCAAGGCCTCTTTTTCCAACCCCGTGAGCAATAATGGAGCGTGACAATAAGGGATCATCTGTGGTTCGAAATAGATAGCATAACAGCCATCAACATTTTGTGAATTGTAAATCAAAACCCCAAGATTTTTGAAATCGTGGGCTTTATGTGCATAAATAAAGCAAAAGTTAGCTTGCCACCGGTTGAAAAATACTCGTGAGTTTAATTTTCTCGACTAATGTCTCCTGGTTCATTCCTCAGATGAAGCACGGATTAGTGATCATTTCAAATTGAGATTTGGTGCAGTAATCGATAATGTCTTTTAGCCATGTGATTAATGAACAGACTACGGTATTGAACAGTTCCCCTCCATCGGCGTTTGGTTTATGAGAACTACCCTTAGAGTTAATCAGGACAATACTTAGGTTCAATAAATGCTGCTCCTTTTTTCGTGATGCCTAACCACTGAACAGTGGTAAATTTGAGCTGCAAAGCATTCAGGTACACTATTGGACCACAACAGTCAGATGGTAGCATTACATGAATTATCACGTTTTGGGTGATATATGAATAATTTAGCACACTGTGACATTGCTTCCAATAAACAAGTTCTCGATCTTGCACTATATGGATAATAGAAGCACCAATATTTAATTCACATTTTTTCATCTCAAGCCATCTCTCATTTAAAAATCAGTTAACAGTATTTACACGACCAACCAAGGATGAAAGTCCATAAGAACACCGAGGACAAATTCGATTTCCATCCCTATTTAAAGAAATTTACTTTATGTATTCTCTGTCTGATCCAACTGGAAATTAATCCCTCGGGATCACGATGGGATAAACCTCCGCCTGATGCACTTCTTGCTGATTGGGTTTCTGGAATCTTCTCGGAGCGGACTGTGGTTATCATGTATTTAATAGGCATGAGGTACGTACCTGGTTCATATTGTTCCATGCATCTGATAGTAAGTGGTAAATGGATGAATGTGCGAACAAAGACCATAATGTAAATTTCAAAAGGTAGCTGCTTAAGTTGTTTCCTGTACACTGGGCATTTATATGCAAAGCCTCTAAGGAGAAAGTCACTAACTCAAAACTCTGCTTCCGTGAATATGCGTCTAAGTTAGAAAGGCCTTTCACTTCCATAGAACAGTTCAGTGTATGTAAAGATTCAATCTAATGTCGAATGAGAACAAAAAGACCTGGCAAACATGCTCAGGATGACCACCAGCCTCATATACTAAAATGTGTTGTGATTTGGGCTCTTTCATTGCACACTAGGATTAACGGAAGGAATAACTGAGTTATTCAACTGTACTTTTGCTTAAAGGGGTCATTCAAAGATGGGCTATTTCTGGAAATCGCAGAAAACATTTTTCGCATAATAAAGTATATTCGAATCAGTTTTACACTTCGTCTCGGGTAAGTCCCTGTTAATTGGCATGAAACGCCTCCGGTCTTACATCAGTGAGTCATCTTATGATAAAAGTCAAAAACCCGACTTTATACAATCGACTGCTGTGTCAAAAAACATCTGTTTGATCTCCTATTACCCAAATCGTCCGGATGAACTTTTAAATCTATCGAGGGCCTCTTTTTATGGTTTTCCCCGTACGCAAATCGGAATTCTTCCGAATTGTTGCCATTGTCAACTTCCTTCCAGGAAACAGAGCAGTTTCGACAAATCGCGAATCGGATTGAAAAAACGCCAGCTAAAGTAAAAACAAAGTTAATTTGGGACAAACTCACGCGATTGTCAAAGACAAACGATGTGGACAAGATTGGGCCGAATTTTCAAATCTTACGTAGTGGAAAAAGAGCCCTCATTTTGTGAAATTCTGAACTAATGATGACAAGAACCAGTATGCATCCTGAAATCAACATACCACGTTTTGTAAATTACATATAGCAAAACTCAAGTTCTATAGCCCAGCTCGCTTGAGACCCGATTTGTAGCTATGTACTCACAAACAGTATAGCTAAATTAACCAAAGGTTTTTTTGTTAGATTGATTCTGTTCTGATCAAGGATAATCGTATGTTACAGAAACCTGCACGGGGTGTGTGTGGTTCCGTCAGATCCCCTCTGGTGATCCGCAGAAGTGTTTTAGGATTTCATAGATACTGCAAAGCACTCAACTATTTCTGATTCCGTAGTTGTTTTTTTTCGTCAAATGCACATCCTGGTTAAATTCATGTAAACGAGAAACGTCACACACGTTTTAAAATGTGAGCGCACCGCTTGCCCACAAGAATATATTTTTCCGCTTTGTTTGTGAAGTCAAGTTCTTAGAACTGTAATGTTCCCTTTTATTTTTGATTTCGGGGCAGCATAAAATACGTTTCGCCTCTCTAAAAGTTAACGTCCGTTAGAAAGAGCCGACAAACCTCGTATAATCCCGATCGAGAGTCGCCGTGTAATCCAAGATCTCATGGGCAAAATCGCTAAATTTATCCGGGACAACATCAAAATCAATGTGAGGTTGCCAAAATTTATGGAGGTGAACAAACAAAACTGTCCCTATCACTTGGCTTTGTTGTCCAACGGTCTTCATCAAGCGCTTCTCTCTCTCGAACCAGAGATCAAAGGCACCATAATTGTGACTTGATGTAAGTCCTCCCAACTTATTTTGGCAAGGTTACTGCTGCTCAACTACATTGGACCTTATGTATGGTAACTTCGAAGTCTGCTAAATTTTACAGCACATTTTGGTCAAACGGACATCATATTCAAGCCATTGATAACAAAAATCCAAAAACTGTAATCAGTGGCAACGTTTTACAATAAATTCCTGAGATAAATGTGTTTCCATTATTCATTTATATTCTGTATAACTTTTGATTTCAGCTCTCTCAATAACGGACCATCATTACTTATGAAGTCCAGAAAAGCTTTCAAATTATTTTTATATTCCGCGAATCTGCTGAGATAACCGGAAAAGCCATGCCGAGATGAGTAGATAGGCATACTAAAGCGAGTGCCTCGTCATCATTATCAATGATGACATCATGCACTGGAAAAAATATTCTGCACAAAATGGACTCGTTTCTAAGAATGGAACTGACTGCAGCTGTCTCTAGATAAAAATCACTTGACAAAACAAGGAATGTTCAATAGCCATCACTTAAACCATCCACCTGGAGTGACGCGCAAAATACCCTGAGGACGGGGTCTTTCAACCAGTGGGTTTCTTCTACAAATGTGGTCTTGAAATACGGATTACAATAGTGTAAAACCTGCAAACCTCAAACTGCGGCACTATCCGATTTAACAAACGCTGGAAGCCAGTAATTTGACAAGCAAGAACTGCGAGTAAGCAGGCGCGCAGCACGGTGATAATGGAACAAATACTGCAAACAATGTCAAATAAGGAGATCATATGCTTCACATGAACGGTTGGAAGTGACCAAGAAGGAACCAACCGGAATACGTTTGGTGTGAATGTCAGTCATTAGGGACCGCAGTGATATGACAGTGCAGTGATCCTCTGTGCGTGTGTCAGGGTCATCCGATCATGGGCACGGGTCGATTGGGTGAAACCAAAATAGGGGGCAGCGGAGTGAAACAAATATCATAATGGTGCCTGCTTATGTGCGGATGGAAGGTGGAGAACAGTCATAGGCACGGATTCATAGGATTTTGAAATCAACAACACACGGGAAAATTAAGAAGGTGGAGTATAGGACGGTACTGCGATGCATGCAGAGTGTCAATTTGAGTCAGATTTTACTCAACATTGATGTTTGTTGCGAAGGGACTTGAGGATGGATTTTTTCATGTTGGTGCTGACAGAAGTGTTGCTCATTTTTGCTAGATCGCAGGAACAGCCTCCCAGTGAAACAGTCGTTCGCTAGATGAACGCAAGAGTACACTGTCTGTNCCGCTAGTGTGGGCTGAGTAACAACGGATTCATGCTGTCAGTGGACCGCAACATAAAGGATACATTAACAGATGGATGTGAAATTTTATTCAGTGAGGCTCAGATATTGGTGATTGCAACCTACCAGCCTCCCTTGTCCCATTAGTTTGGGTTGCAGGAATGTCTTCGGCAGAGGGGTTAGAATATTACACAGCGTTGCCGACGGTAACTCTTTATAATAACCTAAACTATATAGACATCCTACGTGAAGATGCCGACGGCAGAATGATTGTTAGTGTTATACCGTTTTATTCCTCCCCACAGAGCGTGCTTCAAGAACAAACACTTCCTTTTTTCGGTGTGAACACGGTGACCGGATAGTATGTATCTTTTGTGATGTGGATGATATATTTCACGTTCCGGTTGCTTCAACCATGTCAAACTTATTGGATAAAGAAGGCTTTTATACCACAACTCGGGACAAATGACGTAATGAGAGAAATGCTCCTTTAGTGGACAGCAAAGCAGATAAATGATAAACGGAAGCTAGATATTTCGGGCAAGAAGGGATTGGTTGTGCAAGTTTCCGACATGATTGTTCACTCGGCTAACTGAATTTTGAGACCTCAACGGTTTCTAGCTAAAATATGTTTGGTTGTCTGGAAAGCCATTCGTAAATTCTTCAGAATTAACGATCCAAAGTTATGTCTCTGATGGGACTGATTCAGTGTTCAGGTTGGTTCAGTCAAGCAAGGTATTTCATAGATTTCCGCCTATTTGTGCAAATTGAACGTTTGAAGCCAATATCAACATTTTTGTTTACAGCTCTACTGGCGAAAGATTTAAAGCGCTACACACCGGACAAAAGAACCGAAATAAACTTATGCCCGGATGGATCAGTATATTTGATTCCATGGAGTGCAGATTGCGAATAGTATGAATACCTTCTTTTAAGGATTGCCGTTTAGATCGAATAGATGAGGCAAAACCGTAAAGCAAAAGACGTCTGGATGGAGTTAGTGCCAGAGATATGAAACATAGAATAGAAGCTTTTCATACAGGGAACAGCGTCATAAGAACCGAAAATGATGGTTTCCTTTCTGCGGAATTGTAGTTTTACACGAGGTTTGTTATTTGTTTATTTTTCAACAAAACCGGGAGTCGTAATTTCTCGAACGTCATGTTAGGTGAATCACTGCGCTCGGTAGTTTCCAGTAATTTCTGTCACCTTAGGTGAAACTCAATCCTCATATTGTATTGCACAACTTTTCGCTTGCTGGTGAATCTATTTACTGATCAAAGCATCTGTTCTTTTTTAATGGTGTATGGTAGTGATTTTATCTAAACCATTACGGTCTTATGGTTAAATTAACAAGAGCAATCTCTCCTCTCTCAGGCTTACGAAATAACATTGACGTTAAGTGCTCGACGATTATATTTCTTCCATATTCACAGGCCACTGTGATCATTCTGATGAGAACTACTTTGAAGAAGTTTTATTTTGGAGTCTGACGCAGATTAATCTGCAGACCCTTAATCACTGCGCTGCTGGCTTATACGATCAATATCTGACACAAAATATCACGTGATGGAGTACTCAGGAAAAATACCGGATTGGTTACAATTGGACCATCTTTATTAACCCCCTTTTTAGAAGCCTTTTTATCAAGTTATATAGTCTTCTCGGACCAAGGGAAACGAGATATTCTTCCACACAGGTAAAATCATTGAAATCATGGAGGATAGCAACACAATGATTACGTTCACTTAATCCTTCCAGTGGGTACTGGAAAAAATATTTTGCAGTTTGAAAACCTTACAGGATAATTTTATCACCTTGAAACATGTGTTCCAAACCATCTGGTTTCTCAGTCCCAATGATGTGATTTCCTTTTACGGATTGGAAATCGTTTATGTCAGTGAATTGAGTAGTCATTTTCTTCAAGATGGCAAACCAGTATTTTCCTGCGTTGCTGTAGTTGTGTCCAACCATCTTCGGCCTGCTATTCTGTATGTGTTCCATAAATGGACCCAAATCGAACGTTGAAAGATAAACACTATAGCAGATGACAATCCTTTTGTATACAATTCTTTGCAGATTCGATGTGCTCCAATCTTTTCGTTTGCATTTTTTCTAAGATTATCACCGGCGACATTAAAGTTTGTTTGATACTTTCATATCGAATCAGATTGTTGCTTCATGCTCCGCTTTCTAAAAGCTCAGAAAGTGGTGGTTATTATATTTAAGTATATGATTTTGTAAATGAAACCAGCGCAAATGTTGTCGGCGTTTCTTGCCAATCGAACCACGGTAAATTACCCAGGTCTTATAAATCAATGGGTTCAAACTATTTGTACTGGATCAATGTTTTATCATTGATTGGCAAATTGCTGTAAACCAAACAGCGGACTTATTGCAACTATCGTTAATTCTTAAAATTGTCTAGTTAAAATACTCGTCCTTTATCTTATCCAGTATGTTACCGCTCACAGTAATCAAATTAGGGAAGAACAGGCTGTCTGGTAGGCAGGACAACAGCATGATAACTTTGAGTCAGTCACTAAGATGATATCCTTAGTAAATTCAACCTGCTGACTAACTCGAACAATTTCATCATCCGGTATCGAATTTTACCTCACCAATGACTATATTTTATGCATTGTTCAATGTTAAATAAACCATTATCGAGTGTATGTTANGTCTTGACTTTGAACTCGGATGTCTGTGTTTCATTTTGCACAGATATATAATAATAGTACCAATTGCTTGTGAGCCCCAAATACAGTTATCCGATGATCTGAGTGAACAATTACATACTCATTGAAATTAAACAATGAATGTGCTAACTGGTGCTTCCAGGATCAAATGCGGTGTGGTTTCCACGCATTGAGTGCTGCATGGGTACCAGATGAACCGCTTGAGTCGGCCTGAACACATTAGGATCCACACAATGGTTGTAGTTGAAGGTTAGT
>UZAN01039381.1:6502-47605 GCA_900618425.1 Echinostoma caproni | reverse complement strand
TAGTCAGTTAGAGATGTCAGTAGAGGTGCTCAATACGTATTTTCATATCCCCCGGAGTCACGGGAATGAAAATATCATTCGCCCGAATACACACCCACACACTGCAAGAGCCGACTTCACTGAACTGAGTCACACCGCAAAAATAACAAATCTCACCACCATCAAAACCGCTTCCCCAAAACATCTGTGCTCACATTCCTGTCCCGAGTGGAGTTACTTCAACTGATTGTTTGTCAGAATTTATTTATTTCTGAAATTTTTTCATTCAACTTTAACTGACGTTTTGATTTGACTTGACTGTCTTTCAAACTTCATCTTCAGGCACATTCATCAGTTTGTGTAGTCAACCGTACCGAAGTAAAGTACTAGATTATCATGATAGCTCGTCAGTAATGTATTTCCAATACCCATTCGGGTTTTTTTTCTGCTATATCATAAACAGGTGGACTAGATAGTGTCACAAAAAGATTATTTTCATTTCAATGGTGCTTTTCTGAATGAATCCTGTGAAATAAACATTTTCGTTCCTGTCTAATTTCCTCCCACCTGGTACAAGCATTTACGAGTATTAGGGGGATTAAAAAAGAAGATTACTGTACAATCTAATTCCGTTTAGTTATTGATCATCATGTGGTTTCCCACATGGTCTTCATTCACTCCCGATCATGTAAACCTATCGGGTTCAATACTATTCATGTTCTAATCACATTTACCTGTTAAGGTGAAAATCCTGGGCATCCACGAGGAGCTTAAAATGTTAAGGAATTAGGTCGTGAACAAGAGAGCAAAGTTAAGTGGATTAGTGTTTGCAATGGTTTTTGACACGGTTTATTTCAGGTCTCGTTCCTGAAAATGGATGTTTCTTTACAGAATCAAAGTGTAGAACAAAACAACGCAATACCGGAATTGTATTAGCACACGAGTACACAACTGTGTGCCCGTAAATGAATTCACTGGGACCGGAGAAATTGGAGTACATGAATCCTCGTAACGTGAAAAAAATTGATATTGAATATGTTAACCTGCTGTTAAGTAAATAATTTTCGTATCGATCGATCGACAACTACTGCTCTTCTATTGTACAAAATGAAGATTCATAGCATTTACTCGATAATAACGCAACTATATTTATCAGATCTCCAATCTCAAGTTAATTGAAAAGGGTAGTTTACTCAACAGTTTTAAGGATAATTGAATCTTGTTGGAAAAATACAATCTACCCAGAAGGAGACTCTCGTACAATTACCACAAACATGATTAGTAACTTTCCATTTGTCAATCCTATGGTGTCATTTGGGTTTTCCACATAGAGTAACATTTGGCTGTTATATATTTCAAGGAACACAAAGCCACAACTGTTATACAAATCAAATGAGGTTGAAGAGGAACTGCTGAACCATGATAAAGGAATGAAAGATCTGTGGAACAAATACATGCTGGATGTCTGCTTCCATGAAAAAGATGATTGGAGAACCCCTAATGCTCAGTCACACGAAAAGTTGTTTCTTGGTGATTACAATTTCCTACTGACAGCCAAAAATACGTAGTTCTGTCTACAATGCGGATCATCACAACAGCTAATATTCTTGAGGATTTAATGCAAACAATTACACGACCGTCTCAAATGAATGTATAGAGAAGGGACGACGCGTGCCTAAGAAGCATTTCAATATTGAAGTGTTTATTCGATTGCCTCAAAACAGACCATTCATCGCCCCTCACTAACTATCAATTCAGTAAAACGTTCGTTGGAGGGAATTAGGAGGAGCTTGAAGAATATGGTTCCTTGATTTTTTAAGCTGGTGGATTAGTGGGAATCAAAAGTTCTGGTGTATACTTTTGTTTATTAGGCACAAAATATACATATATGAGTATGAAACCCTACCTGTCGCGAAAATCATACGTGTCTGTGCTCATCACCGAAGGTTGCCCATCTACACCAAATCCCTAGTCAGGAGAGGGTCATTTAGTGTCTTGTATAATACGTGTCCAATCGTGAGCAATAAACCACTGCGGTCAATCCCACAGCGAATGCAGGTAACGCAAACTAGTCAGATATGTTTCGCTCACCAACAGGGTTCCTCCAATATTTGTATATATACATAAACCGGAGTTGTGAAGGCTTTTCGTGGGATACGAAGATATTTTCAAAAATAATCGCACAATAGAAGCTTTGCTATTAAAATAATCCATTAACTGTTAACTTGTCTCACAGGATTCACATTCAAATATGAGTTAATCGCCAACGAATAATGCGCATTGTGACGGTGATGTACATGTTTTGCATAGTTCGGTAAGGGGCTAACGAAATGAGAAGTTGCAAACGGCTTTCCCTTCAGTGTTTCAAAATGCTCTGCTTTGTGGAATCATTATGGAAAATGCCACAATAAGCATACCGTGTTCATTTAACTGCATAGTTCTTTCCCAATAAAGAATACAAAAAATAAACTATTGAGATCGGTATCGAATTCGAATAGACAGAGACAGCGACAATTTCACGTGATGGAGCTCCTTTAAATGATACAAAACACTCCTAAACATTGTGATCATTGTTCTTTAGTCTTTGCCATAAATTAGATTGTACTGCACTCAGAGCAGGAAATGTCATCGAGCAAAAATACCACGGAAAACGAAATGATCGTCTTTCCTCTTATTTTCCTCTCTCTGTTATGCAGTTATCTGGGAAGAACTCACTTCCATGATGCTTTACGATCCGATTATGAAAACTGGAGACAGAAAAAAGAAGTAACCCTTTTTTAATGGAACAGTGCTCAAGATAACTTAGTTGTGCTTGCGTTGTCGCTAGATTTGTACTAATAAACCATACTCAAGATAGATAAAGCACGTCTATACTTTTAAGTAATTCTGCTTAGGATCAGAATAAATTGTGGTTGACGATTTCCCTTCGGCACCAGAAGAATCACTGATTAGATTTAAACTCTCGACGCTCTACGCCAAACAGCTTTAGCTGCCTGGAATAAAACGTTCACCGGAAAAGATAACCAAATGTCAAAACGCATTGATCACCACGGTCATATTTGCCGAGTATAATCACCAAAATTGACCCACCGCATAATCAAAAGTTTTATATGGGCAAATTTTGATTATCACACACGAATTTGCAAATTTATATGCACTCCGTATAGTGCGTATTCTTAAAATACGGTTTTAAAAATATTGATGCGTACAGGTTGTCTGTTTCGTGTCAGCGGCTGTAAAATAAAAATGAATCCCTCTATTCCTCGCGGGGTGTGGAGGTTTGATTTGACTATGTGATAAAAATAGACTGTTAAAAGTGTTTTTAATCGAGTGATATTCCCAACGGTATTTTTACCTGATATTGCTCTTGTATTTTCTACCTGCGAGGCCCCAAGTGCGATCCACGGCTGGATCAATAGATTTGCAGTGCTGCTGAGACCGACCCAGATCGAAGCAACAGTGCTGTTTTCCATATTTTTTCAAAAAATTCTTCGTATGTATTTCGTAAAGGACAACGTTCACCATGTGAAATCGGTGTTTGTGGATCTAAGGTACACAGTAAGGTTACTCCCTGCGAGAGCAACACAATGTCCACAAAGAAAATACTGACCAGATCTCGGGAAGTCACGTTTATTGATAATAACAGGAGCTATCAGTGAAAAGTGAACTCATACAATTCGAAAACGTTCTCAGTTACTGTTAAACATTATAAATTAGCTTTCAGTGTTTAACGTTCCCTGTATAACTAAATGAGAGCTCTAGTGGCTTTTTATTTGCGTCAATGATGAGTAGAAACGAAAAAAAAACAGTACTCGTTTGATGGTCTTAAAAAACTTTTCGTATCGCCCAAGCCCAATACTCTGTGACCGATAGCGTGTTACTCACCATATAGGGAAATTTTGTACAAAACCAAATACACGGATCATGATGTTACCCGATTATCAAATGTGGTTGCCTATCACACAAAAAATTTCATTTGAGGATGTGTGCCACAAATAAGATATAAAATGAAAGGCAAACCACACTGGATAGATACGATTCTCTTCGGAATTTCTTGTGATGACAGATGGTGTCAGCTAAAGAGTTTTGTTTTGATTCGCCATTTCATTCATTACGAACATTTTGGATGTTTGAATTATCATAGAAGAAATTCATCGTGTCTAGAGCAAATGAAGTGTGAACAGAAACGCGGGGAAGCACTGTTTTGTAGAATATTATTCCAAAAAAATGTTTCTTTAGACTACTGGCTGAAAGAGTAAATAGACACTCCAGTGCGGATCGATCCGGATCGTTGCATGACAATACGCAGTTTTACTAGCATGCGGTCTGCGGCTTTCGTGTAATCGCTTTTCTTTCGAATGTTCGGCAAAATTAGACCGACTGTACCTTGCACGCTACGGGGAACCAAATTAACTCTGTCGACGTACCTTCTGCATCTGAAAAGCCTTTGTCACTGCTATCAGTGTGTGAACAGTCGTTTTCAGACGATAGCAAAATTGATGTTGATAATGCAAACACTGAACCTCCGGAAACATTAATACTCAAAGCCGTTTTACAAAGTGTGGTTCTAGATTAGCTAGCTTGGATTAATCCATTCGATTGTTAAGAGACACCAGGCACAGGGGCACAAAACGTACGCATTGCTGATGAGTCGCAAACAAGACGAAACAACTGTCCGGCGCTCTTTGTAGATTATCGTTAACAGCTCCATTGTATATAAAGTGTGTTTTCTACGCATCTTATGGTTGTGCAACAGTTCACGAACGACATTTATGAGCCTCAGAAATATAAAATAATAATCACTACATTAACTACCCTGTTGAACTTTGAACTATATTTTACCATATACGAGCAGTAGTTCTATAATCCAAATAAATCTGCATTTACATTTTAGTAAAAATAACTTTAAATAAATTTCCAACCCGCATTGAATCGTTGATTCTTTTGTCTATTACAAACGCAGCATATTTGTCCCTGAATGACAAACTGGACGGTGTTATATGTTAATTTACAGTGATTGCGGTTAGAAAGGCCGTATATATTATTGTGTAAAACCCCTAAACCTATTCAGCACATTTGTTTACCTGACGAAAAATTGCGCGTTTTTCGAACACTCACTCGGTTTTCCAGCTGCATAAAAATCGAAACTACGGACTCAGGTGAGGTCAGTCACCGCATGTTGGTATTTACATGGGAATTGTATTGTCGAATAAAGTACTCCCAAGACCTCAGTGAAATAAATGTGAAGGGAAAAAATTAGTATGCTAAAATCACTCCCTAGATAGAACCACTCTGGTGGCATGGTGAACCAAAAATAGGAGCATGGTACAAGATGTAGCCAATAATTTAAATTAAAATAAGGTGCAGAGGATACCCACTGTTTATCACGCATTTCGAACTGAAATAAATTATTCATGCCTTCCAACCGCAGACGGCGCTCTTCATCAAGATTACTCCTATGGACAGGCTATTCACATGTATCCTAATGCTTACAAGCCAACATTCTCATACATCGAAAAAAACTTTTCTCGAACCTAGGTAACAAGGGAAAACCTTTTTCTTATCTATCAACGAAACCTACCAGCTTACAGAACTAGCTTGTTCTTGAGCATTCATAAGTAAAAACACAACCTATGTATGGTTGTTGAGATGGTCTATGGGCAAGATGACAAGATTGGAAGGGTTATTCAAGAATGTAAGGAAAAAATGGACACTTCAGCGACTGAAGTGAAAATCATCGATCTTGCAGTTCATAAAGCTGCTATGGAGGTAGATTACGATGTTTAAAAAAACGGATAAGTACTACCGTATTTATTATGACTAAGATTAACATGATTCGATGAAGTGGACACCGGCCCCCTATTGACTGCGATCTTTGCACACCTCCCACACTGCCATGGGGATCCGGTTTTGGCCAGCCAAAGACTCCAGTTACGGATTCCTTAAGAAGATTTAATTGCCCTGACATGGCTTATCTGGCAGGATTTGGCCTATATGCAAATCATGGAACGTTTTTCTTTTTTTCAGAAAGATTGTTGTATTATGATTTGTTTGGCAAACAATCTTGATTGAGGTGTGTGTGAACATATATGTATGTACAACATGGGGATATCACAACGATCCTTGTGGTTTCCATACCTAAATAGAACGAGAAAGCGTTTTATCTAGTTGAGTATGAAATGAAAAAACAGACTGTTTTCATTATATTAAGTGTGGCTATACATTTATCACTTACGTAAACTTTACCGGGTGAGTAAAAAATGAAACATTTTTTTTTCACTTGCCGGAAAGATTCCAATGTGAATTATTGTTTCAATCTACGGTGCAACAGTACGATTTGTCTGCTTCCGGTTTTCCGCAACATTCACATTTAATGCTTATAACAGAAGGCTACATTTCATCCCTCTTTGAGTCATTATACTTCACGCTATTCTGTATTTATTATTCGATCAAAAATTTTATTCAACCAACCTACATCCTTTAGCATTTCGCAAGCTGCGGATTTTTACTAGAACTATTGTATATTCGCATGTGAATAACAGCGATAAAAATACATATATGCATGCCATGACTAAGTATCGGAAGTTACACAAAATTGGACTCAACGCATTATCGTGAACACTCAAACTTATAACATTTATGGATCGAACGCTCAAGTACCCGTGCAATCACCTACTCCTGTTCCATTTTCATCTAAAACTAATTGAACAAGGCAGATAATTTAATTGATTTCTTGGATTTGGTTAGTACCATTGGATGCTCAACTGGTTAGAAATGTGAACTGACCGTGAAAATGTGGATTTATACATGCACATTCTTCACTGTTTTATCCATTTGGTCATAAAAAATCTGCTTGAAATGAGTCAAACGAAAATGAATTATGATCAGATAAGGGACAGCCGGTGGAAAAGATAACTTTATACTAATGAACTTTGGCGTATCAGAATTAATGGTCTAAAGAGCAGGGTTTCAGATATTCAATCATGCTTTTCTCAATCACTGTGGTATGGATGTTTGATCAAGGCAAACGGTATTACAGTGTAATGTTTATAACAAACCGTCATCTCGGTAAAGTCTCGGATCTTGTTGGCGGCAGTTATGGTTTCACTTTATGTGATATTCACAATAGAGTGTAATTCAAATATACACTGGACAAGTATGCAATGCAGTTATTTGGAGTCCCGGAAAAATGAGGAACTCTTATTTTCACTCATTTTTGTTCGATAGTGAATTAGGTTTTTCGTGCATTTGAAAAGACCACTGTGAAATCAGCTCACAGTTTGTTCAGGTATGAGAAGCATTGCATGACAGTAAAACCTCGAGTAGCGAAGAGAAAATTCATTGATTACTGCAACATGAATGCACGATCAATTCTGAGGTAGTGTTTTTAACAACTGAATAATAGCGAGTCTCTACGAAAGACTTTTGAAAATTCACACATGTTATACCCAAACTGCACTACTTGAATACAGGTTTGTAATCTTTCTTCCAATTCATACGTTTGTGATCATAAACGATTACTCGCTTCCTTCGTTTTTACAATGCATACACTTTTTTCGTGACATGGAGACGAATGTTGATTGTAGACAAATTCGAGTGATTCCAATGCAGTTAAATTGTAGTTTCAATGTTCTTCACCTTTTTTTGCTTTAATTGAGTTCACGAATGTGCATTCAACTTTCTGAAAGAGAGCTGCGATCATACGAAACTGCGAGAGTTACTATAGAAATGGGGACTGTTAGCGTCGGTACACAGGCTGGATATCAGAACCTCCGGGTTGCTTCTTTTATGACTATAATTACTGGACCAACATGTGATAGAAAAAAGCGACACAAATTGATTTTATCGTATTGTGTATTATAATAACGTACCAGCAGGACAAGTCAGATTAGGAAAAATTCAACTATGAGGATTGTATTTGTGTTCACGTAACAAATCCGAATCATGGTACGCAGAAGACGAAAAACCATTTTGGATGCCATTCTGCGCATTCAAAGTTGTATTATGCCTGGGCTGCTGCGAGCGGATTGATAGTCCCGGTGCAAGGAACAACCGAATGTTTGGGGGTTTCGTGTGAGCTTGAATCGTCAACAGATAGGAAGTTCACCTTATCGAAAGTTGACTGACAATCTGCCTGAGAGGGAAAATAAAAACATCATGAACGAAACCATCCAGAGTGATATGAAGGTGAGTGAAGCACAAAAAGGGCATGCTGAAATAAGTGTTAGAAAGAACATTGTTTTATTGATAAGTCTCTCTTATTGTGTCAAAGCAGCACAAAACGAGTTGTCATTTTTGCTTGAATGCAAAATAAAGAATATCTGCCCCAAAATCAAATAATTAGGAAAGCCAAACAGCACAATGTAAATTTATCCTGCCTGAACTGAGCTTCTATCAAAGTAGACTCAAATCCGTTAGTGCACTAATAATTGACGGTAGATGAGTGCAACGATAATTACCCGTCTTATGTCTAAAAAAATGATTCGGAATTTTTTTGGCGTTGATTGATCTATCAAGGCCTAATGATAGACCCAGGTAACACGTCCGTTTCTGAGACCCGGTGTAATGAATCTTGACATTACAGAGGCTGTGGGCAAATACTGTTAGTTTTTGTTGAATGGACTGGGAACAAATTAAAATGAAAGAAAGTTGATGAATGAGTTTTGTTTCATCTAACAACCGCTCTTGGTCACCTACGTTGATTGGCTTCTGACTAACGAAATACGAGAGAACATTGAAATTGGCCATGGACACGAAAGCGTTCAAAAGGGGTTCTCATTAGTTTCTCATTGTGTTTGTATGTGTTACTAAATCCAGCTAAGATACCTCTTTTTATCGTGCTGAATTTTCTGCATGGGTGCGTGGGGAACAATGGATCACTCTGACATTATATTTACTAAAATATATGGTTTCTACGTTTTGGAAAGTGGTCTCAACTTCCTTTGGTTTATTTCCGTCTAAAACATCCAGTGCGCAGACAGACAGCGTCTCTTAAACACAAAGAAATAATTTTTATGCTCAAATACCTGATAATTGAAAATCGAAAATTATCGACAGTCGACCAACCTTTGTTCACAGATTTTTTAGGACATTTCTAAAAATAGAATAAGTGTTGCCAGGATTTTCATCTCACTTACTTTACCTGATTTTGTTACTCCAAACGCAGATCCCAAGTTGTTTTTATCTGTATTCTTATCAGAAAAATACAAAACTTATGAGAATTAAACGGTTCAAGAACAGTGAAAACATTGCAATTTTTGTACTGTAAGCATTTCCTTATTTCTCGTCTAATCACAATCATTCTTCACTTATAAATATGCAGTGAGTAAATTAAATCCTAATCCTGCGGTATACTGAAAACCATTACAATGTTTTTTGTGTTTTTAGTTTTGTTTTCTTACCTGCACATATCCAACATCCTGTTTGCTCTAGGTCTTCTGAAAGTCATTTATTGTTTTTTTCCAAAAATGTAGTCATTTAAATTTTGAGGTTGAATTGCTCAAAAACAATATTGGACAAGCATGATTAATCAGCTCTATACAAGGTGAATGAGATTGCACATTTTAAATTACGATTACGCTCACTTAAATTTGATTTATGCACGACATTTGTGCAAAAAGAGAGATTGATAAACCGAAGTAATATCATTTGAAAGTTGTTTCCTTTGTACATAAAGGAAAACAAACAAAATCTATCAATCCAGAGAACTCCTGAATCAGTGGTTCCTGTTGTGCTGAGACCGAAAATATTTTA
The DNA here is from genome assembly GCA_900618425.1 of Echinostoma caproni. Classification (NCBI taxonomy): domain Eukaryota; kingdom Metazoa; phylum Platyhelminthes; class Trematoda; order Plagiorchiida; family Echinostomatidae; genus Echinostoma; species Echinostoma caproni. The sequence goes on along the minus strand of UZAN01039381.1, from coordinate 37,873 downwards.
GAATGCAGTTGCCATGACAGGTGGTGTAAACTAATCATAAAATCCTATTGGCTTGTTCCCATATTTTAGTGCTATTCCTTAGCTGTACCGTGCATTGCAAACGAATGGTCAGAGCTGCACTCATTTTGACAGATCACGTGATGAGTATTATACCGCTCTATGTTCCTTGACTATAGTTAAAAGTCTAGCGGGTAACTGTTGAGCCCTAACTGAAAGACCGCGGCTGATTTTACAGTTTTGGAAAATAGTCTTTAAGATAGTTACCAACTGACTGATGAGTAAGTTCGGGATTCGATTGGTAAACAAAAAAGTAATGCAACTGATTAAATAGAAGATAGCTTGTTTATGAAAGCTTTTCTCATCATCAATTTTGTACTTACTATTGTATTTTTTGTTTTCTCAATTGGATGTACAATGAATGGCTGGCCACGAACTCGCTCATTATAGCATATTTATCACAGTAACAAAATTTGTGGCAAGCAACTTGAATCGGTGATCCAAATCAAGTCAAGAAACCTCTGAATTTCCTCCTCACGGATGGATAGTTCTTGACACATCTCCAGGAAATAAGGGTATGATTTAGTCCCACGTTATGGAAAATAGAACCCTTTCGCCTTTGCGAAGATACATGAAAATTAAGTCTACTTAAGTGCCCCTGGTGTCTATGTTATGGTAAGGGATAATTGTTCACTGTCGTTTGTAAGATGTTTCCCGTCATACAAATAAACTGTGTTGACGGCAGTTGTATGATGAGACCCTTGTGACGGCAACGATAGAAGGACATTTGTTTATATGAGCCTATTCATTGTATCAGGGCTATTCTTACAGCTCCTCTCAGCAATGACAGTACGTGATATATCAACGTAAAATAATTCCTTGGATTGCTTGCTGAAATGCCTTCAAACACGAGAATTCTAAAACCGATATATGTTATCACGCGTGAATAGGTGGTTGATCGGCATCACCATTGTAAAAAACCATCGTTTTGGTCTCACCGGGAAACAATTTCAACATAAGGATATGCAATCTGTATAATATGCTCATTTTTCGAGCAGTTCCGTATCGGGAGCTGTATTGCTCAAACAGTCTGTCATCTGCGAACTACCTGTGTTTAGTTCACGGTTGAATTGGATGAAACCCTCGACAAACGTTGTTGTATTGACTTCCATCAAATGATCTTTCGCAACGGATTTATGCTAAATGGCAATCCTTGCAGTGTGCTCCCCTTACTTCTTATCATCCCAAACAGTACACTGGGTTGTCAGAATAACGTTAGCACTACTAGTGGTTTTTCGAACCTTTTGAATTTATAGATGACAACATGTTTGCAACTTTCATATTCTTAGGCCGTAAAACGCGCCAAGGTAGACATCCGCAACCGATACCCAAAAGCGACTAAAACTGGTCTTGTCTCACTCAAACAGTTCTCGTGGTTTTATCGCACACATCACGTGCAGCTTTTCTGACAAAAGGAAAACGTAGGAGTTGAGGTGAAAACGATACACAGTGAAAATAACTCACAGGATGTACATAAGAACTCGTTCTCTCGAATAAGAATTGATACACACCTCTTAGGAAACTCAGAGGGTGCAAACATAAACATGCCTTTACATTTATAAAACTTGCACTGAACAGATTGTAGGTAAAGTTCAGACGTCGAGATGCAACAAACATCAGCTACAGTTCTCCGGTCAACCCTGATATTTGCCTGGCTGAGAAACAGTGGTGTAGTTTGAGTTTGTGAAATCCTTGTGCGGTAAATTAGGTGAAGTGCAATATGTAATTTTTTATTCTCCATCATCATTAGCATAGTGGTACACTGAATTCCCATGAAATGAAGTTCACTGATTTCTGCTCGACTCATAAAGTCGTTTGTCTTCGTATATATACCAAGATACCAGATATTTTGACCACACAGAAGCTAACCTGGTAGGTTTCAACATGCCAAATTAGGAGATGAACGCAGTACATATCGCTGTTAAAAGATGAATATAGTTAGATACGCCATTGGATATTTCCATCTCTGGACTGAGTAAAGAACACTAATAAAGTGATTGTTGATATCGGAACGATCTTTGCTTTAAAATTTTCAAATCGAAATATGCCAATACGTGAAGCGTATACTTGCTATAGTTACAAATGTATAAGTTTTGTAAAATTCAAGTGAAAAATGGTTTGCGAATTACGTTCACCAATAGATTACGAATACCCAAGGTATATTGCATGTTCCACCTAGTATCTGATTGCGTTAGCGGAAAAGTGACTCAAAAGAATTCCTATTACCTACGTTTTGTGATCCCTCGACCAAAACGTCCATTTGTGATGTAGATGGGCGAGAATTCCTCATCACAATGGTTTATGGTGCGATACGACTGAGCGGGTTGCGATCGTCTTGAAATCACTTTTATCCTTTCATTCATCTACCCAAATGAAGAGGCGTACTACATTGCGTTCGGAGAGACGTCGCTTGTCCTACACGGATGGATGATTTGAAGCAAGTATAAGGAGATCATGCTCGTGGGTGGACTGTGCTCTAACCTCAGAACCGAAAACCAACCTCGCTTCAACAGTGTTTTATGCCACCATCGTAAACTTTTAAGGATACAAAATATTTTTAGGAATACAAAAACAACTGACGTAATCACTATTCCTGAAGCGCATTTGAATATGTAGATTATATGCAAATTGGATGATCAATCCTTTTAAAGTAATCGCAGTCATTTTTCAGGATGGCTATTTGTGTATATCAAAAGTAAAGTGTCATGATTTGATTGAGCATATGAAACCATGATTCTTTCATTGTGTAAATTTTGTTTTCCATTCATGTCCAACATCAAATTTGCTTACTACTCCTGTGGTTGGGTAACTATATTCCACATATGTTGATTCTGAATGCAATGCTGTGATCAAAACTACAAACTGTGCAGTATAACGCAAAAATACACACATGTAGTGTGTCTGTTAGAAAAGGAAATTTCCAGTTGTGTCAAACACAAACATATATGGTTTTCCATTTATGCAACGTAAAATCAGGGTAAATGAACCAACAACTTTCACTCGCTGATGATTGACAGCAATCGATTTCCTAGTCTGTGGGCCACGGGAGGAAACTCTCGAACGAGCATAACACATTCAGCTGTTTTACCTTTGACAACGTATTTTCAATTTCGTTTGTTAGAGCACAGCTGTGAGCATTTTCGAAATGAAATGCTTCCGTGACTTGAGTAGTTGTGCTGAATAAAGGTCAACTTATGCGGAGCAGATGGGAATCATGAACGCCTCCATATGCTCAGGTGTTTCCATAACAATTGAGAAGCCCATGCAATAATTAACATGTGATGACGTCGGACGGACCGTTTTGTTTTGTGAGATCACTATTTGACCTTTCAGTCCCGGAGACCACCCTACTCATTCAGTGACTTCTATATAAATAAGATTATGCATGTGAACGCATATGCTCATTGAGGCAATCGTATCCAGGTGGCTATTCGGTTGATTCACGCAGCAAATCATGCCCAGTTCTTGCCATCTTTCAGAGCAATGTGATGTACAAGACTTGCACAATTGTTTGCAACTAATGTACCTCATTCTGAAGCAACAAACCCCTTTCATCAGGAAATATTTTGACGTCTTGAATTCTAGGTTAGGCTTTAAAAAGCCACCAACCATAAGGAAACCGGTTTTCATCCATAAATATTTTGTATAACTTTACACCGTTGAATTTGGTTATTTTTCATCACACGTAACTTGCCCACTGAGAGTGGATTTATCATGTAAATGACTCAAACAAAGGATCCAACACAATTATCACGCAATTTCAGTTTTATTACTTGGAATCCGTTTTGCAACTGTTGATAACACCATTTAATCGTGAAATATATATTGTATCTGTATGATGTTTCTTGTGCAAACCCTGTAAAATAGCCTCTATATATTCAGAGATTGTATTGTTAAAAAATGTTGCACTAAATTTGTGCACTTCTTTCCACAACCGATATTTATTCAAAACTCACATATCACTTTCATATTCTATCCATGTAAGTTTTCGGGAAACGTCAGGCTAAGGTTTGCTTGACCACTACACGATAGCTTCCCTAGGGAAATTATGTCCATTACATCACTCCCTCTGTATTTCAAGTACTACTCTGTTTTGCTCGTATATTTCCTTCGCTTTGGTAACACACGACCCACTTAACTTGCGCTTTATCATAATTGTGAGCAAAATGGAATCCAAAATGAAAATCTCATTCCGATGTACTAACAGATATTTTGGTGAATTCCCTCTCAAACCTTTACAATCAAAATCATATGAAACAATTTGAATGCGGTCAAATAGAGGGGCAGATGATTCATGCGTTTCGTGATGAGTTTGAGAGAACTAGGCATTTGCAATTATTTATCGAGTCCCACCATACGCCTCCAGTTCAATACGGTTTCGGACGTTAGCAATCGTAGTGGCGGTTTGCATCCGCTTCATGAAGCTTGAGCTGTGCCTACAACGAAAATCGAATCAAGTTATCACACTCTCCAGGGCAAAAAAGGAGAAAATTGCCTATTCGCAGGATCATGACGTAACACAGCGATATATGGTAATGTAATCGAAACGGAGTACCAATTTGGAGTTCTCTCGGGGTCATTAAAGCACCCCTTATTTTTGACCCTATTCAACTGATTTCATATAAATATGATGGTAAACGCTTGAAAATGGAATTCACCGCAAATGCATTTTCGCCCACATAGTGTGTTTTCACTCAATCGGTGTGATTCTTGATTTGAAAAGATATTTGTCGCGCAAGTCGGTTGTCCCATTATGACGAGATGACGACAAAATACACTTTCCTTGTTTCTGCATGCTTGTCCTCGGTGTTTTGAACTCACAACTGCAAATTACCGCTAGATTACATCAATGACAGTGGCATGAAATAATGTATCGTTTGTTAGAAAGTGATAACCAGTGCAAGCTTTTAGATTGTGTATTGTGTGATTCGTTTGACTGAAGAGCATTATGTTTTTTTCCAGTTGCTTTGCTTTGGTTAGAAGCACTGCTTAGCAAAATCATTTTCCGAATTACAAAGTACATGCAATGCTGGGAGATTGGTGTGATCCACTTAAACAAGATGGCTTTTGGCTTCAGATAAAAAATATTATTTGACTAGTTTCAGTTAGAACATAGTGGTGAGTCGACATCTATTAGGAAGGTGTAATGCACGCACGCTTCGGAAATGTACAAGAAGTGCAATTTTTGATCAATATTGCGGACGCTTTTATTTGACGTTTTTAAGAAACAAAAAAGTGTTACCTTTTGTGAAAAGAACCGATTATCCCTAAAGTTTAGTGTTTCGACAGCGCACAATGCATTATATTACGGAAACCAATTCCATAGATTGCCTCCGGTTAAATCAGATTGTGTTTAGCAGTGATATGGAGCGTGTAGAACAAGTTGCATCTAATGAATAGCACCACCATTGGCTTTACTCATTTGCCGATTGTGCAATTTACTCGCAACGCATTTAACGTAAGCATTTGTTTCAGGTCAAGTCAGGTCAGATTGCACGAGATGGTACAGGCTTTCGCCAATCGAGTGTCCAGGTTCTTGCTCTAGCCGGAACCGAAATTCTTCTGGAGCCTCGACGTCTTGTCGACTGTTTGACCACAACCAATTTCTTCGTCCACAACAGCCTCCCTGTTCTAGTTCATATCTGCGATGGAAGGTTATTCGAAAATAGGAAGCATGGAACACCTACTGTCAACATCAGGCAACCTACAAAATCTCTGGATAGAGACTAATCCAGACCCCGTCTTGTTGCCTTTTGAACTGATCGACTGTCTTACAGTCCAACAGTGAAGATGGTTTTTGGTTCCACTCATCTATCACTGTATTCGTGAAGATGTAATGTCTAAGGTTGGATCGGCTTCTGGGCTTAATTAGCTTCAAGTGATGTTCCCCTGTTGACTCAAGCGGTCCTCGGGTAAATAAACTGTCCACCTCTATCCCTACCAGCCCCTTCATTATTTTGAAGATCTCAATAAGTTCGACTCTCAAACATCTCTCCATGGATAAAAGCCCTAGGATTCCAACCTCTCCCTATATGATTTATCCCTCATTCCCGCGGTCATCTTAGTGGCTAACCGTTGCACCCTCTCAAAGCAAGTGTTATCTTTCCTCAAGTTAGGCGCCCAAGCTCGCACGCAGTATTCCAGCTGCAGTTTACCTATGGCCTTATATACAGGCACAAAAACTTCTTCCTTCCTCGACGATAAAGTCAACTTCAGCTAGAATAGTTAACCCCTTGCTTTTTGTGCGGCAGCCAGGCATTGATCACCGGGTTTGGAGTTTTCACAAACCAAAATCCCCAGGTTCAACATTTGGTCTACTGGAGTGAATACCGTCGATTCCGTGGTCTTAGCCACTCGGACCGGTAGCCCTCCGGCCTTTAGAACATGAAACATGGTAGCGTTTAGCTCCAAATCCAACTTCTGTGCCCACCGGACAACCTTTGCCATATCGGCTTCTAGTTGATCTACTGGTCCTGAGTTCACTAGTTTTACGTCATCCGCAAATGTGAAGGCAGGAACAGCGAGGTATTGGACGAAGTCATTTATAAACAGCAACCAGAGCATCGGGTCTAGCACTGAGCCCTGAGGCACTCCACTGGATACGCTTCTAACATTTGATGGATCTTCTCTTACTCAAACTCAATAGGTCCTGTTGGTGAGGAAAGCTTTTATCCATCTAAGCAGAGCTCCTGGGAGACTAAAACCCTTGAGCTTTATTAGCAGAAGCCGGTGATATACCGAATCGAAAGATTTTCTGAATTCCAGGTAGCACGGCATGACTTTCTGACCACCATCTAAATTCCTTGTACCTTTAATTTACAGTTTCAAGCTTGAATTAGCCCATTCGATTGTTCAGAGGCACCAAACAGGAGGAAACACCTGTCCAGTGCTCTTTGTTGGTTATCACAAATACTTCCTTGTAACTTCGTCCAAGAAACAAAGAATATCGCTCAAACACGACCTCTTTTTGAGGAAGCCGTGCTGGGTGGGGCTAATCAATCTATGTTGAGTGACGTACTCACAGAGAGCATTCCTAACTATGGTTTCTAGACCCTTACAGCACGCTGGTCAAACTTACTGGTCTATAGTCACCAGGTTGCTTTCTTTCCCTACACTTGTCAAGGGCTACCACTGTTGCAGCCTTTCAGTATCTGGGTGTTCCTCCAGCCCATAGGGACGCCTAGCAGAGTGCGGTTATTGTAAGGACGAGCATAGGAGCTAGAGGTCTGATGACGGCAAGCGAAGCCCGTCGCTTACAACAGACTTGTTTAGATTCAAGCTCTCCAGAACCTTAAGAACACTACTAGCAGAGACTTGCACATCGCCCGTTGGAGGGTTGTTTAGACACTCGTTGCACCGCACGCCCGTCATCTATTCTGTAGAAGTTTTCAAAGTGCCTCCTGAGCGTTTCGCGCTTTCCGGAATCTCAGACAAACAGCCCCCCCCCACCCCCCGTGTGCCTACCGATTGCTTTAGTGCAGCTTTAGATTGCACATAGTTACAGCACCTCTTGGGTTCCTGGCTCGTTCTCTTGGCGATTTTAAACTCCAAGGTCATTTCCGCTTGTTTTAGTAGTTTGTTTGCATAGCTTCGCGCCTTCTTATAAAGTAGTCATCTATCATGCCCTCCTGTGAGAACTAACGTCTTCCACCTACGAGCCCTTTCCCCTGAGGCGCCTTTAATGACAGTCTCCGACCATGGCGGTTTGTAAGTATCGCCCCGAGGCTGCAAGGAGGCATGCCTCTCCGTCAGCTCTAATATCTGGTCGCGGATCATCTCCCACCGTTAATCAACGGATGAATCTGTTCCCTGCGGGAATCATCCTGAGGCTTGGATATCTCGCCTCAAGTCCACTACATTCATTTGCATGAAATTTCGGCATCACCTGCGGGGTGGCTTCTCCTTTATAATGCATGTTTCCAGCAATAGTACACTGTGATCGCTTCTATCGAGAGAAACCTCTTGTCTTAGGTCGCCGATTTCAGTCTCCTCCTGCGTGAGGACCAAAACTAAGATAGATGTTATCTGCCCTGGAGCAGAATACGCTTTGGTTTTCACACATGCTAGTAGGGCGATGCCGCGTAGAATCAGTTCATGAATCCCTGTGCCGCTTGACCCTCTCTCTCGTCGTCATTCTGCCAATCTATTCTGGAGAGATTGAAATTACCGACTTTAATCGATGAGTGGTGTCCCATGCCAGCTGTGGCAATGAGGTTTATTGGTGCTTGATCGTCATTCAATTCACATTTTGATGATCGTTAGACAGCTAATATGCATAACTGTCGGTTTTGGTTCTCTTACTATGCAGCCGGTATCTGGTTGTGATGGTTCTTCGAAATGAGGTGACTGAGCCGATTTTTTAATGATAAATTACGTTTCGCTGAATTTTTCCAACAAAAGGGATTTGAAGGGTGAAACCTCTTCTCATTTACTCTTTGTGAACCTTGGAAAAGCAATCACCGTACTAAAACTGAAACGTTTCGTTACAGATGTAGTTGGGCGGCGCGTTCCTTTTGTGCGCAACAATATGAGGCTTTACCAGCTTTTCAATAAACTGTGACTTATGTTTAGATAACCTTTTTTCGGAAAAGATTTTATATCACTATCGTTTCTCACTTTGTTTCTTAGGTTAAACATGCAGATATCGTATTGAAAGCCTCGCACGAAAAAATGCTCAATGTGCTGGAGGAAAGATTGATGCTTCAATCCAAATTCAGGTTATTTTGTCACTTTTCATGTTTCTTCAAATATGAATATGTACTGGTTCGTATTACTCTGTGTCAGTTGTTCCGTGCTAATATTTGCAGCCCGATAGAACTCATTTGGGTTTTATCTTAACTCTGCATCTTCAGTCTGTCCATGACTGCAATGCATAACTTACGCGCAAGTTCCGGAAAGAACCCGAGGAATATCAGAATACTCGGATTGAGAAGTTAATCAATTTAGGCATTAATTGTGCCCAAAAGAACGTTTTTTTCTTTGGGGTCTTAATTGTTACAGAATTCAAAATAATCATAAGCCAAATTTTTGGAAAAATATTTCCCTTTAAGTTTCTCAAAATCAATGTGCTTAATGGTATTTACTCAGCATGGTCTCACCTCATTCTCTGAGCTATAAGCCATCATATATCCATATATGGGACATCGATAATCAATAAGCAAGTGGTCAATAAGATAGTTTGAAACACTAACCTTCAGGATCTCAGTTTGATGTTATGGAGAACATTGATTTAAAGATACACCACAGCGTATTTTGGAATATTTAAGAGGTGTGATCTATAAACTTCATCCTCATCTTTGATTCAATAAGCCTAGGAACATATTTAGAGACCGGTATTTGAAGAGATCACTTGTTGTCAATTGTTGTTGTCATTGTTGTTCACAACTGCCCGACATAAAGTGCTTGATCATAGGCTTATCAATCAGCCGAAAAGTACGGCTAGAGAATGAATGAACTAGATGAACCAATAACTGGTGTAACGCCTTGCATATATTAATAGCAAAACGTTCTACAGAGTTACATTTGATAGACATGGCAACTGGACTTGAATTAATCGCTTACATTACGAATGGTAAGCTCTAAATAAACCTTAAAATGTGTACCCATTCGGATGATTGAAAGCTTTTCTTTCACTTTCAAAAGGCTTTAGGAGCACAATGTTTGACAGTAGAACACGGTTTAGGACTAAAAAGTGCACAGGTAATCATATTTTCATGGTTTCCTAGCGCATATGAAATAATGAGTGGAAAAGAATGATAAAACGCACCGTTGCGCGTTGATCTTACTGACAACGTACTTGATATCACTCGATACAATATTCTGATTCGAGAATTGTCACTGGTGTGATATACCCCATCACTGATATACGTATGTTATTCAGAATATCTTGGGCCATTGTAACACAGACTTCAAAATATTAAAGTATAGAAGTTCAAACGATTGGAGGGGGATAATCAGACTGATATTGATCGCTTTGGTTCATAAGAAGTAGTAGGACTATAACAGTGTTATTAATGATGAGCAAAATGCCTTCAAATATAGAATGTCAACAATCGCGACATTTATCGATCACGGAATATCGACGTGTACATCGAGCACACATGTTCCCTACGTGGCCATATTTGTTGATTCATCGTACTCAGAGACAAAGGCAAGAATATAACAATAATAATATACTTTAGCAGAACCTCTGTAAATGGATCGGAGGGAAAAATATTTATATTTTAAAATTTCACACAAGTGCCGAACGCAGTTGCCTACTACTGGAGCGTGAGAGTCATTTATTATTAGCACATTCGAGTGCTTTTATTTGTATCACTTTCAATCATTTATCATAAAAAGTCAACAGCGAAAATTCACTATCAGCTATGGAACAATCTGAACTTGTCAATTGATAATAGTTTTATGGATACCGGTAGATGGTGACCATGGCACGATTTGCTGTGTTCCATGTATATGCGGATGCAACAGAAGGCTTTCATTCACAATAAGATTCCGTCTTGAAGAGGGCACAAATCTCCCTCAGAAATTACAACTGAATCAAAAAAGGAAACACACCATTACTTACGTATAATAAATGCGGGTTGTAGTACGACGGTTGTCGATGGAATTCTCAGTCTCCAGATGTATAAAGGGAACGAAACGGCATAATATTGTGAGTGGTCACCTTTGCAATTTTACTTACGGTGGTTTTCCCGATGCTTTTGAATGCTATTTGTGTTGGAATCTTACATCTGCTCTTATTAACCAGTGATTCACTGATGCTTAACGGAGGTCTTCAATCACTACACACTATCTTGTTAAGCATACCATTCTTTGGACTTTTATAAAAAAACAGCGATACTTCATTAGCTATCTCGTGTAGTTATTGATCTTTCATTATAGATTGTTGTTTATTATTAGCAAAACAACGCCAGGATAAAAAGATAATCTCTAACAGGCTTTTAAGTGGAATCAGCTAACCATATCGACTGTAGATATGACAGTGTACGGTTAGATCGCTGTTGGTTTTATTGTTCAGTGCGTGTACGCTGAATACACAGAATTACAAAATACTTAATCATTCTTGGAGCTAAAATCATTGATCATTAAACTTGTAATAGTAATTCGATATATTTTTGTATTCCACCTTAAATTGCCAAGACGCAATTAACTGTTGAGAGATAGTATGTAGATGGATTAGTTTCTTCGGTGTGAATGTACGATTCTTATTATTGGTTTCATAAATTAAACGACACTCCGTTCGCCTTTATTTACCATCCAACTTTATGCAAACGAAGGACTTAGAAAAATGATTGCGATATAGGAGTTACAAACCTAGCATCCCTTGACATCTAGACAATTTGTCGGTGATGGACAAGCAACAAATTCCGCGATGCATCTATACTTCGGTATTTCTAGCCCAACAATCTAAACGGAATCATGCTCATTGCTATGGAATCGGCGATACTTTAGAAAAACGCGGATTTGTATTGTGCCATTTTTATCACGGGTACCAGAAACAACGTGCACGCAAAGCTTCTGCTGTCAAAACACTTTCAAAGATCCCGTAAAATGACTTCCTGAATGCATGAAAGATTGTATATAGAGAGAGCACTACTCTTCAGTTGTACTGTTGTGCTGCCACAATGACACTTGCATACAAATGACGTTATGGGTGAAATGTAAAATGTACTTTGTCACCCTACGTATTCTATAAAATGTATGGACATAAATAACCTCCTTCAAAATAGTCCACATTAAGTGAATCGATAATCTTCGAAACCTCTAAAACAGAATAGAGGGCAGCTTTGTCCAGCATTGGATTCAATCAGACGTTCCGTAATCAACAGGACCTACCGTTCACATACCCGTTAGGAAATGTATCAAAGATTACTGCAAACGACGGGGTATGCCTAAATAAGTCACACCTTACAAATCTTTTTGTGTGACATCCATGTGACCACTAGTCAAAAAATCAGTTCGGCTAATTCGAGTACCAGTTTTTCAACAAATGTCGTAAATGTTCTAACCGTTAATCAATCTGGGTATAAGAACGGGATCGGAAATCGGAGTAACACCCAGCAAAAGATAGAAACTCGCCAGTAAACGTTGTTGAAATGGGAATAATCTTCTTTGACATAACTAGTGCTGGGGATCTCACCATAGAACTAGTCTTTATTCTAACGATAAAATCAAATTTACTTTCGAGTTTCTCAGTGCAGGGACTTATATTTCGGTAAAAAGCTTTGGTCTATTATGCTAGATTTGTGCAGTAATACTGTGCAATTATTGATCGTACCCATAACCTGACTTCCCAAACGGTTAGTGTTTTCAGCCTCATTCATGGTATTTTACCACATCACACGCAACATATCTGTGATACCAGCAACTTATTGTGTGGCTTCCATTAGTTGAATATCTTGTAAGAATACGGTTTCCTGATTTTAAGGACTAGTGCTGATGTATCTCTTGTGGTTAACCAGATATCAGTAGGGAAACATTGTTATAATATATTTATGGAAGTGATTATCATTTTTCGATACCTCGTTTCCCAGCGTTCACTTCTGCGTACTTCGATCAATCTTTCCTGTATTAGATGCACCAAATTAAAGAACAAAGCACATTTGCCAGTTTCCTCTTATACATTTCTCACTCTAGAATCCGATGACTACTGTTGACGTAACCGCTTCATCTCTGTCGTCTTTCATTAGGCTACGAATTTCGCTTACTCGCACCAGTCACGAACTGAGAAACCGCATTTATTGACCAGCTGGTACATATGTGACCTCCTAGCTTCACTTATATGCTAAAATCTCTTGGATGGTTCCCTCGCTTTAGATGGTAGCACAATCGCAGTTATGCAATGAATCACCCGCCTCAAGATTCATTTTGGAAAGTCAACGTTCAAGTTTTATTCGCTTCAGAATGAGAAAATTCGCGAGCATTTCCTGTCACACAAGTTGTCAATTTCATTATGATTACAAGCAATTAGATATCTTTACATCTATTTTGCAGCGTATAAACATCATTTGCCATTCAGAAGAATTGTACGGACGACAATAAACACCCTCATCAAACAAAAAAGAACATTTATTAGAAAGAATGAAATTTTCTGCTTTTATTGACGAGATATTTTCGGATACTGAGCCGTCTTCCGAACTACTACAAATTTTTATGTAACACCAAGTCGCAACAATTCACATGACGGTGGAAGAGAGTTAATTAACTTGCAGTCAGAGAAAAGTTCGGAATAAATGCCTTTCACCAATAGCTATCGATACACAATTGCATAACATTGGAAATTGAATTACAATTCAAAAGTAAGTGTCATGTCGCAAGAGTTTGATCAATATCTGTATCCTTAAGCAACGCTGGAAATGATGAAAAATTACACATCACATAGTACAATGAAAATATAGGGCAGTAGATTCCATTTCCGTGGGTTCTTGGAAGGACTTCAAATTTGTTCCAGTTGTTATCATTCACATATGCAAATAATGAACTAAACAAATAATGGGACCTACATTAGATACTACTAATAAGCTGTTGATTTTATGTATTTTATGATTCAATTAGGTGCTAACTTCGTTAACTGAAACGTCTTTCGAGCGTGTTCAGTTGAATTGCTTTCTCTTGAAATTGAAAGTGATGAAGTTGTTTTTTCACATTTTTGGATTATTTCTCACGGGAATGAGATAGGGACAGCCGAAAAACTTTTGTTGATTAATTATTACCAGAATTTGACTTTAAGTATGGTTGAAGGCTTTTTCTTCCACATTTGCTTTTGCACTGCGTTCCCATCAAGTCGAGGACCAAGGCAGTTTGAAATGAGTCGATTTATTTTAAAGGTACGTTCTCCAAACAACTATATGTAATCTTCACTAACAAACCAAATAACCCACAACGTATTCATTACCAGAATTACAATGGAACGTTCAATTTCAATACGTTTCTGTCTCAGCATACGATTAGGTTGCAGAATTGATTCAACAAGCAAGAGTCCTGTAACTGGAAACCTGATATCTACCCTCGGACCAGTCGTCGTATGGCGGGAAGATACTACCGATGTCAATCTACCTTTTTGCTGATCAGTCAAGCGAAACCAACTGGTGGACAGGTATATCAACCATGTGAAGGGACAATGCATTGACAATTTCTGTCAACCCTTTGTATGCACTTCCGGTATAAGCTTGTTTCACAAAATATTTGTTCACCATTCTAATGAGCACAAAACCTTCGGTATGTGTACGAAAAATGGCAAAAATTCAGTAATGTCTCGATATGAATTTCATGAACAACATTTTATCTCCGCATCCTGCAAATCGTAATGAGCTATTAATTCTTATACTAACTGAAACTTGTAGAAAATTGCACGTAATAAAGACGTCGATATAGAGGGCGTTAACAATTGTCTCTTTATGTCTCAGAACTTAACATCGAAACGCATCACTCCACCGTTTTGAAATAAGATCATCTGATTAGCATTATGTGATATCAAATACTTTTATCCTTTCTAAGCGGTTAGACTGCGTTCTCCGAGTGTTTTAGTTCAATAAAATACCACTTCAGGGACGCATATTCGAATTCCATAACCACCGCCCGACTTTCGCATTCTGTGTTGTATTAAAGCACTTTTATTAGACTCATCTCCTTTCCCGAAAATGGTATCAGTATCTGTTTGATAAAAGTAAATAAAAGAAAAACCTCCTTACCGTTGTTCTACTTATTTGCTTACTGATTTGAAACGCTGTAAATCTAGTGGTTTTAAACTTCCATGCATTGCAGCAACTGCAGATGTTCCACAGCATCTGTTTTACACTGTTTAGTAGCTTCAAACCTAAACCACAAAATTATTGCTTTTGGAAAATAAACTGAGCCGTTTTTAGTGAATAAATTTCGTTCATATCATTAAACTTTCACCTATATCTTTCAAAACTCACAACGGACATAAAGCGGTCCTATTTTTATAACATGTCTGCGTTCGAATGTTTAGCATACTTTATAATATATACATATATATATATTATATATTGTGATACAATAATTCGTTGACGGTACACAGAGAAAGTTTAAATATCACAGGTTTTAATCAACATTTTTGCTTCTCTCGTTCAGTCGATTTTTTTCGGAACCGGGCAACTCAGAAGAACGATGTTTTATGCGATCTCGCACCTGAGACATCACATTTTGCATCTGGTTTAAAAATGTCTTAGATGTACCAACCATTCGCCCAATCTCTGCCTGAAATTAGCCGTTCCTTTGAACGACTTAGATAAGACCAGAGGGAGAATCATAAACCTCAACTGCCAGAGCGCAACGTCAAACGAACTCTTTGAACCAGCCAATGCAAGTCCACGGATCCGATGGTTGTAGAAATTCAGTGGCATCATTTCATAGTTCACACGATTAGATTCGTCAGCAAATTTGAAATATGATTTCTACAGGGCTTCACCGTGTTCACCTTTAATTCATTACCCTTGGACCATATATAAACAAGTGGTACACAATCGCTATACGAATCCTATGTTGGACTTCAGACAATATATTGCATTTTTTCCAAACTCTGCAACAATGTATTTCATGACTTTGACCGATTCCGGAGGGAACGTGGTAGTGTTGTAATTGACTTGGTCACTATGACGAATGTTTGCCATAAGGAAAAAAATGGAGCCTTATTTTCACCGTTGTGGAGGCACAATGTTGCCGAACATAGACTGTTATTGTTCCTTTATTGGCCCAGATATATCACTTTAAAGTTTGATAGGGATGTATGTTGGCGTGTTATCTTTGCATTGGGATGAATATCTTTTCAGAATCAATGGTTCTGATTTTATCACTTAGTTGTGGAGGGGGAGCTAGGGGCGTTGTAGACCTACGTCAGCAGATGTAGCGAACAATTTACAGAAGTGGATGTGTTTACACACATTTATGAACTGGATATAAGCTTGTGTCCCGGCTCACCTTAACACATATATTTCTGCTCCTCTTCCAACTGCATGCTGTGATTTCGCAGTATACACTAAGTGGTTGACGTACTGTTTCAAGGAACACGTGTAAGCTATCTCTTCCGGAAATAACCCTACTTTTTTGGACGAATTGCTTGTTCTCGACCAGTAGAGTAAGTGGTTTGTTTCATCAAAGACGCAACAGGTACCCAGTTCTGCAAGTGGTTTAGTGAACTCTTTTTGGGATACTCAGGGATCACAGTGTTTGGTGAATAACACCTTCTAGGTTTCTTTTGTCAGGGTGATAAGCTCTATTTAATCAATAGATGTCCTACTTTTGTCCACAAAATACATCTGCAGTAATATTTGTGCCGTTGGTAGTCAAACAACAAACCAAGCACGGATATTGCGCAACAATCGGGACTATGGCAGAACTCGTTTCTATGAATCAGTCCAAGTCTATGGAAATACTGTGGATTATGGAATGATTGGCTCTAAACCTGGAGAGTTCCCCAACTTGTTTTTAAAATGGATGCGGTTATAAAAACTGCATTTTCGCTCGGAGAGTAAGAGTGGTAGTAGTAGAAGCAGTAGTAGCACTAGCTGCAGTAGCAGTGGTGGTAGTTGTAGTAGTAGTAGTGTTAGTAGCCGTCGCAGTGGTAGAAGCAGTAGTAGTGCTACTGGCAGTAGTAGAAGAAGTACCAGTTATAGAAGAAGTAGCAGTAGTGAGAGTAGTTGTAGTAGTGAGAGTCGTAGCGGTAGTAAGGGCAGTAGTGGCAGTAGTAGTGATAGTATAAAAAGTAGTAGTAGTAGCAGTAGTGGTGCTAGTAGCAGTATTAGTGCTAGTAACAGTAGTAGTAGAGATACCAGTAGTAGAAGAAGTAGCAGTAGTGAGAGTAATAGTAGAGTAATAGTAGGAGTAGAAGAAGTAGGGAGAGTCGTAGCAATAGTAGTAGCAGCAGTAGTAGAAGTAGTAGTAGCAGTAGTAGAAGTAGAAGCAGTAGTAGAAGTAGCAGTAGCCGTAGTAGTAGTAGTACCAGCATTAGCAGTAGTGGCAGCATTATTAGCGGTAGAAAATGCAGTAGTAGTGCAAGTATCAGTAGTAATTGTAGTTGCAGAAGTGGAACTAGCAGTACCTGTAGTAGTAGCATGTGTAGTGGTAAGAGAAGTAGGAGGCGTAGTAGCAGCAGTAAAAGTAGTATCATTTATTGAATAGTAGCAGAAGTGAGAGTCGTAGCAGTAGTAGTAGTAGTAGCTTTGGAAATGTCACCAGCAGTAGTAGTAGATGTAGCAGTAGCAAGAGTAGCAGTTGTAGGAATAGTGGTAGCACTACCAGCAGAAATAGCAATAGTAGTAGTAGTAGCAGTATTAGTAGTAGTGACAGTGTTAGTAGTGGTAGAAGTATTAGTAGTTTTAGCAGCAGCAAAATCGGTCGTAGAAAAAATTAGTAGTAGTAACAGTATTAGTAGTAGCAGCATTATTATTAGTAGTAGCAGTATTAGCAGTATTATCAGTATCATTATTAGTAGCAGTATTAGTAGCAGTAGAGTAAATAGTATTAGTAACACTCTTAGAATTAGTATTAGTAGCAGTATTATTGTATTAGCAGTATTAGTAGTAGTAGCAGTATTCGTAATAGTACCGGTAATGTTTGTAGTTGCAGTATTATTAGTAGTAGCAGTATTAATAGTAGCGGCAGTATTAGTAGGAGGAAAATTATTAGTTGTAGTAGCAGCATTAGTAGTAGTAGCATTATTGATATTAGTAGCAGTGTTGGTAATATTAGCAGTAGTATTAGTAATAGTAGCAGTATGAGTAGTAGTAGCAGGTATGATAGTATTAGCAGTGTTAGTCGTAGTAGCAGTATTAGTAGTTTTAGCAGTAGTAGTAGTTGTAGCAGTAGTAGTAGTAGCAGTATTGGTAATAGTGGCAGTATTAGTAGTAGTAGCAGTATAAGTATTGGTAGCAGTATTAGTAGTAGTAGCAGTAGTAGTTTTTGTAGCAGGAGGATGAGGAGGAGTATGTGAAGGTACTCACCAGATCTCGCAGAATAATATGACACACATTATTGTCATGCATTTCTTTCGTAGCAGAATATCGTCTTTGGTTGGCAAACTAAGTGTTTCGACAATCCCCTATTTGTACGAGAATGCTGGGCTACATTTAGGCAGAAAAGTTGGTTAACCGGTATTTTGGTTTGCAGTTTAAATAGATCGAATCTCATCTTTCATACTACAGTAATTTGATTAGATTGACGTCAAACGTTCATCCTCGTCATCCCAAATTTTACAAAGCATACCTTGTTTGGGAATTCACCGGGCCTGGATGCTCGGAACAGATAAATTATCTTTTTACGTTTCGTACATTCATCCATCTCCACCAAATTAAACTTCAGTGTGTCTGTCAACAGATGCTTCTTTTAGTCAACAATAAGTATGCTTCATCAGTTCTATCATGACCTTTGTTCGCAATATCTCATTTCGTTTTAACTTAATGAATACAGTTATTTATTTAGTCTGTGATATTTCAGTTCAAGAAGACAATTGTGAAAATGCCTCAATTCGAATTGCATTTGTTTTCACCACACGCAACGTGGCACATCATTCCGTCTGAAACACTGTGGACCCGCTTCAACTTCGAATTTTCATGGTTTCCTCCATAATTTTCAATAAACTGAGGTTTGATTCAGTGGGTAGAAAGTGTCTTGCATTTGTTTGACTTTACTATAGCGTGCCCTTTTCATTCGAATGGAGTGGGAACTGTGAGGGCATTGTTTCACGGGAGAGTGAGAATTGTAAAAAGTGTTTGATTATCCAATATTTGGTGCAAATTCATTATGCGTTCATGCAAAACCCATTTTGCATTTAACCACTCTTTTTGTTTTTAACGCGTTCAATTGTTTTTTTGTACAATTCATCAGCATCTTGCTCATTCCTTTCCGGTATGACGATTTACTCTTAAAATTTGATTATTCAAAGTTGCATACAACCAAAGTGATCACTGAGGGTTTCTGAGTCAAATCCAGCGAAAGAAGCAATTCGAATTCGGATACATGTTCATTTTACATTCCAAGCTACCAGATGGAAAAAAATATTTATAAAACCGCGCGTTTGTGTACGTCGTATTTTGGTTGCAACTGTTATCAAAAGACTGTCCAGTTAAGACCCAAAACATCACAATCATTGGTTTTAAAATTTTGTAATTGGAAATGTTTTTACGCAAACCAAGAGGGGATCATTTGCGATAAGGGGGTTGTCATAAACACGACGTTACTGCCGCTGCGCTCAGACTGGGGTGTTTTTGCATAAAACATCCCGTTAACATTGCAACTAGTTCCTGTCAGATATAATCATTTGGGAATAGCAGTTCCCGATCTGTTTCAGATTGACGGATGAATGCCTAGTTTCAGTCAGAACCACCGATAAAAATTGATAAGCAAGTTGACGGCACAAAATGTGTCCACAGATCAATTAACTTCCTGTCAACTTGTGGTTGATAAGAAACAAGTACGTTCCAATCTCTGCCAAGTTTTGGTCACACGTAACACGTAATTCGAAAGAAGAGATGAAAATTGTTTACTGAAACGTGATACGTTGCGATCAACATGGTTGAGTAGGAGCAACCACACTTGTTTATCGAACGCTTTTGTTAGATGTAGTCAAATGCTTCGAGTTTTATACAACAGGGATAATATGCTTTTTTATTTTTACTACCTTTTATTCGATATACAAAAAAAGAAATTTTCAGGAAAGGTGAAGGGAACAATCAAAAGGCTGCCAAACGACACAGAAAATGGGGGATTAGATAGTGATGGTGGGATTCAAGCTGATGTCCTCCGGGGTGACAAACTGGTGACGTTACCACTGGGCCACCAAGTCGATAGTTTCTGTGACCATCAAAATCATATTGTGTTGGTTTCGTCTGAATCAAAGGAATTCAACTAAGTTACCATCGGTATAAATTGTGCGAGTAACACGGGTCAACGAAGGAACGACTTGGCGTTTCAAACTGCTGAATAACGAATGGATTGTGGATCGGTTAAAGACATGCCTTTGTAATCTATCACATGAATCAATGTCAACCCACAATAGAATGAAACACACGTTATGCAGTGCGGTCATAATGGGCGATTTGCGTGCCACTGCAGAAATGTGATGACACTTTCTTACAGAGATCTCTATTGTGTGGCATTGATAGGAATGAAATAACTGTTGAATGAAAGCCCTAAGCTCTATGATAAAAGCCCATCTAGAATAGATCTATCAAATACTAAGCTTTGATATCACGTGGATCGATTGAAACATAAATGACAACTATTTCTTAATGTCGAGCAATACGAGAATTCCAGATGATGTAAATCATCAAAAAGTAAAGCTTGCTTATACACTGATCAAAATTTAGTGATCACAAACTCCACAACCAATGACATCCTTTGCGTAGCAAAAATCTAGCTGCTCTGGCTGCTAAATGAAATGGCGGTGTATATTGGAGTACCTGATTTTAACATCACACGAATTACTTTTGCGTGGATCATACAGCAAAAAATAGCTGCATCCAAACTCGTCGTGGAATAAGCGAACTGAAATCTCAGATTGTATATCATGCTTCAAATCTATATTTATTCGGTTCCAACAAAGCAACATATTTTCATAGAACCGACTGTAGAATGGAAAAGAAATAAGAGAACTCTTAATAATCACAATATTCCACTCAATCCCCATAAACACCTCATCCTTTCACTAATTTGATCGATTTTGATGCATTAAGACTGTGAATTAAAAATCATATCATGAGGATAAAGCGGTTTTCAACATGACAGTGAAACGAGGGCAATTCCCAGACGGTTTCTACATGATACTTTTATTGCTCGCAGGCGAAGAAAGGGCCCTTTTGCGCGGTTTGTGTATTTTTTTAGTGTGCATATCTTACTCAGTTTTTTCTTAACGAACTGAGAACAGCATAACTGCTTCTCAGTTGAAATAAGGCATTTCATCTGGTGGAAATGAATCCCCACGGTATTCAGATGTTTGCGACGCAATAAGCGCAGTGCTTATCTCCGTCAAACCAGCCACACATCTGAGAGAAGGATTGTTATCTCCAATTCAGGGGGTATGTGGCGCATGTGGCGCTTCTCGCTTCACGTGGTGCAACGTATGGGGACAGCCGCAAACAATCAACCTACAAACTTAGCAAGATCGTTGAAACATGAAACATCTGAAACTTTATAAGACTCGTACTATTCTAGGAAAACCGTTAATATCTAAGCTTATGTTGTTGGCCTCTGGCTCTGGTGATTTACTTAATAGGGGCATTTTGCGTAAACGATCGAGTAAAGCTAATGAATTGTGTGTACCTTACAATAACTGACATTTTCGTGTGTTCATGATAATTCGAAATTGAGAATACGAACCCGTGAGAGTTTTCGGGCATTCCTGGCCATGCGCCTGCATATCACATAACGGGGAAATGCCTGTCCATTGACAGAGATGAGCTCATTACAGTAGGCATAACAGATGATAACTTCAGGGTCGATCAAGAACGTAATATCAAACAAACACCGGAGTATTTTAATAAAACTCATCAGTCTATGGAAACCACAGTGTACCTTGAAGTCAACATACATTAATCATTCTGGAATTAACCGTGGTTCAGAAGAGCTATCAGTAAGAAAACATCCATAGAAAAAAACGTTAAATGTGCAGTACCCCATCTTGTGTAGCTTTTTCTTTCTGATATCTACCCGTCAAAGCCAAGAAGATTCCTTCGGATTACACAGGATGAGGGATTTCAATTCATCCATGAAACACAGGCGAACAATAGTTATCCGGAAACATTTAATGTGAGTAATCTGCTTATTATTGAAAAAGAACAATTATCGTCTGTCTCAAAAAGAGTTATTCAAAAAGGTTACGTTTGAGAAGTACTCATACACGACCATTTATCTAACAATAAGACAATAAATTCCACGTTCTCCGAAACCAAACCCAAATCGATGTGCTGTATATCATCGATGGCGCGAACGTAAGTGAAAGAAAAATGGCCAAATCTGACCGCTTTTCGATAATTTGCCCTTTGGAGGGCATCTACGATAAAAGTTACCTATATCGCAGGATGAAGTTTTATCGGCGGTGGGTTAATGAGTAAAGTCCGACTGATTAGATCAGGAACAAACCTGCAATATCTGTAGTGGAATACAGAGTCATCTCGCGGACATTGGACACAAGATCGATCTGGAGAAAGCTTTTAATGCTTTTACGGCCTATCGCTCTTTTGATTGATCACTAGCCATGGTCACCTCTCGCTTACTATTCCCAAACGTGCTTTCTCAAAATGACTGGTGTGAAGACCATGATAAAACACGACGTGTCAGTTGATCCGATTGGAGACAGGTCTCATCCACTAACAAACTGAATATTCCTCGACAAACAAGCACATCTGCATTTTACGTTGCATGACTAGGAACATCGCAAATCAATTGCTCCTTTTCTCAACATTATCGCGGAAATATTTAGGCTACTATTCAAAACGATCAGAATTATTACTGACAAATGTACAAACAATAAAAAAATAAAAATAAAAAATCTGCGCATGGCAGTGAAATGCTTGTTTATCTGGCCTTGCTTGCTTCTTTACTTGTTAAATAATAAATTGCTTCAAACATTTTTTCTGGTGAAATTAATTCCGATTGCTTGCTGTATTGCATGCACGAATAATTTATTGAAGTTAGACGATGCGGTCGCACATCTTTGGTTCCTGTCTTTGGGAGCGTATCACTAACAATACTGAATCCTCTTCTGGCAGAAGGTAGCTCTCATTTAGCTACTCTGCGTTCTTTTCTATAGACTTAAATAACATTGTTCATTCTTAGTTAGGTTCTCCATACTGAT
Source organism: Echinostoma caproni (assembly GCA_900618425.1). NCBI lineage: Eukaryota > Metazoa > Platyhelminthes > Trematoda > Plagiorchiida > Echinostomatidae > Echinostoma > Echinostoma caproni. The sequence continues at coordinate 15,003 of UZAN01039381.1, read as the reverse complement.
GGGCTGATACCACACTGTGCACCGTTTGCATCGCATTCCCAGTTCAATGAACCATTCAGCGCCGAGCGTTGTGCCTCAAAGAAATTTAAATAATTCAGATTTGATTTATTAAAATCCAGGGAACCCAGGCAACAATCTTTTTTCGTTCCGTTATGCTGTTTTACCTGTTCGGCTATAGTGCATACATGTCCCGTAGGACCTCCGTCTCTTGGAAACTTTGCGTACCAATCTCAATACATTCTTCGTACGAACATGTATCCTTCATCCACCATCTGTCCCGTATTCCTGTTTGACGGCATAAACCTGTTCGTCGATACGGGGATAAATAAACGAGAGTGCAAATATTCTGTTACCAATCTGGATTCCGCGTGTGATTGTTAGTAGTCATGAAATCAGTGCATTGACCAGGTCGAATGCAACTCGTTTACTGTTACTGGTTGAAAGGAACAGCAGTGAGATTTGAGTGAGTGAATAAATCACAATTTACAAAAACTGGGATCACAGTGCGGTCCACTGATATCGTTCCTAACATGCAAGTGTCTATTTTTTAATTGGTTCGTACACAGGAAGAATATCAAAGCAGTTAGCTACGGTATTTCAGTGATCTGCAGTTCGATGTGAAATCTTCCATCAGTAGACTGGAAAAGCAAAGGGGAAACCTAAATCCAAAATCGGAAATAGACTAACAGAAAAATTTCAACGGCCTTTAAAAGAAGAAAACGATATGACGTGGAAATCATGAAAAAACGGTTATTGGAATCTGGTAAAGTGGCGATTCAACCATGGAATAAAATAACTGCAAATTTATGTCATTTGAAACCCCTGGTCCCGAGAGTGGTGAATAATTTCTGTCTGTTGGTAGTATTAAAGACTCTGTAACAAACGGACGCATATTTTCAGTGCAGCCAGGATGATTTGAGATAGTAGGGCATGGCTGATGGGAGATCAATGGATACGATCACGCTCAGTGGTCGTCGTATTTATGTTCAGAGAGACTCCCTCTAAGACGGTTTCCGTAATAAAAATATAAAGGCTGAGATTCAGGTAGGTGCACCGTTTCCGATAGACAAAACAAATCAAGATAAGGATTAAGGTATTGGGTCGGTTCATTATATCAAACATAATTTCTCCAGAATCCAACTCAAATAAAAAGGTAGGAGTGTAAACAAATTAGGCTTAGTCGCACGCCATAGGGCCTGGTTCTTAAGCACAATGTCCGCATGCGTGTCGGGCGGTATGCTCGGGTGATAGAATAAACATGAGCCAAACATGAAGTGTGTTTCAAATTTTTATTATGTTGTAACTTCATACCCATACACTGTTCTCACTTCTTCCAACAGATCATAAGCTGGTGAGACAATAGGCTCGTCTTCTGATCATGCAAAATCTGTAAATTGATCAAAATTCATCAGTAGTCACTACACTAGGCCCGTTAAGTAAAATGCTTTTGCACCCTGTTTGTTATCTAGCCCACAATAGAATTGACCAAAATTACCTATTAATATTTACACATATGCCTCCTCAGTGATCTAACAGCTTCAAGGAGAGACATATCAATCCGTCACGTCCAATTGAAAATCCGTTACCAAATCAGGTATTTCTGGCCGGTTTGCACACTTATCGCTGAAGGTATATGTTGATTAGGGTCAAGCAGTACAGTAACAACTGAATGTTACCAAAGTTGGTTCAGTAAATATGGAGTTCACGACCCCTCCCCCCCCCGTAGATTGGACATCGTAGGGATCAACCAAATTTCCGTGTTCCACGGGAATATTTTTTCTTGAAATTTAATCCTAGAGTACAGCGTAAAATTTACAGTTGGAATAAAAAACTGGTCATCAGCACTCAGTTTTTCCACTATTTATTGACAAAGTAGTCCGATTGATAGTTTTTCCCTGGAAATCACCAGAGTCCAATAAATGAATGTTTAAGGCCAAGATAGTGCGAATTGTTCTTTGGGAGATTAAAAATATTCGGATCGTTTGCGTTTGAAATCAAATTCAGCAAACAAGTTTTCAGTATCACTGTAACCTGCCAGTTAATTTTGTACATAGATATCGTCTTCGATGTAAAAACGTTTCCAACATTGTGTTTTAATTAATTTCAGCATAAACTCTGTATACGCAGGCAGAGCCGATTCTCGCAATGGAATCACGGTTTGAAATGTATATCTTGCCAGGCCTTATTCATTCACTGCTCTCCCTTCCATGTTGTCATCAATTTCTCCAAATTAAGTTTCCTTACGTTGCGATGGGCTTTGTTTTTGACTTATTTAGCAAGTCACACTGGAATGCAGTTCTCTCCATTAAAACGGTCATTTTTTGCAGATGAATACCCTTGGCTAATTACACATCAGGCAAAAGTGTTTTTCACCTTGATCGTCTACACGAAACATTTTGGGTGCTGTAATCGTTGACTTCCTTTATGTGGATATTGTAATAAATCTATGAAACCAATCAAAGGGTTCTTCTGAGAAAGAAATCAAAGGCTGGAAATGAATTCCTAATCAGCACTGTGGTTCTTCAAGCTTCTCACAAACAACTGAACATGCACAACGAAGCGTACCACGGAACATTCACCGGATCTTCAATGTCAAAAGATTTTGACCGCAAACAACCGTGCGACATAGTTTGCAAAAGAATGTTCGGAGTTCCGCGGTTATTGAATGCCACCACATGAGTACAGAACCAAACAGTATTATCCATCGGTGTGTTCAGGCCCGCTACTTTACGTTTGCCCGAACGGGTACCTTGTTCATGGTGTACATAGGAAATTGGGACCAGATTGTTTGCACGGAGGATCTGATCGCACTTAGAAAGTTTACCCTAGCATCTCAAAAGCGTACTCAAAAAGGTATTCCGCTAAACTACTTCCCGAATTCTTTGGTAGCAATATTATTCTTTGCCTAAAAAATCCTCATTGTGTACATTTAAACCTAAGAGTGTTGAATACCCAAACGCATTCTCAAAATTTCAAATGTTGAGATTGGAATAAAAGATATCCTAGTTCTAGGTGTACTGATGAAAACTTGTTAGCCATTGCCACTAAATAAACCTTCATCGATTTCAAAATGCAAGAAGAACCTCATTGTAACATTAGAACATAAAACCGTAGGTAAAAAGTTGCTTTCCAATGAACCAATGAGTTTCCAATGAACTGGTTGGTACAGTGGTAACGCACACACCTTCCACGAGGTGCGTCCGGAGTTCAAATCCCGGACGAGACGGTGGACATGCACTACTGATGAACTCCAATAAGAGCGAAACTCGAGTCTAGTGCTTTTGAGTGCATGGTTGAATCGATGAACTGAGTATTGTGCATGAAAGCGAAGTCCGAAGGATAGTCAGCTCAAATCAACAATAAACGGATAGGCCCAACGCCCGATCCGGATCGTGACCTTCATACAGACACGGACACAGACTTACATACTAACACACAGTTCCTGAGAGTTTAGTTGGCAGACTGTTCCTCACTCATTCGATGGTAAAATCGCCTTGATAAAGGTTGCCCACGGTAACCGAAACGTCACCTTATTTTCACCTGTACCGACAATTATAATTTATAAAACATCACATGGCACATCGATGTTAACGGTTAGGTCAAAAGGTCATTCGGGATGAAGATACGAGAGAGCTGATTTCTACGTGTCGCTGTCTGGGTGAAATCCACTGTGACTGGAGCGTTGGTAGTCGTCATGATGTCGGTCATCAACTTGGGACCAGGATAAGGTTGCTTACTCTTCCAGGTGATTTTGTAGTACAACGTGCATATGGTTGCACGGCGAGATAACTATTCAAATGGACAAAGGAACACTGTACACTGCCCACACTAGGCTAGGCAAGGAGGTACACGGACACAAGAAGGTCATCTAGTGGATAGACACCATCAAACTGTAACGGAATCCGCTTTCCTGTCCATCAATCCCTCTAAGGTAGCGCTTACACATACTAGCCATCACCGAGGCGATAGGTATTCGCCCTTTTGCACCAGGATTGCAGGCACAAAAGCGACTGCCCCATGCTTTGTACTTAAGCGTAGCTTGAACTGATCAACGACATCATCACCATTATTAACAGTCCTAATCACAATCGGTTTAACACAACTAGAGACATATAGGACTCACCCCTTCCATCTCTCCATCCAGAATGATTTGTCTACCGAGCATGAACAAGTGTTCCCACTAACAACAAGCTCTTGCTTGAGGTGTATAAGCAGAATAATTAATTACTGGAAAACAACTGCTCACTCGTGGTTTTCTGTTTTTCTTTCAATGAAACATATCAGAAGTATGTTATCCAAATGTGTCAAACTGTTTTATCGGACCCTTTTATGCTGGGTAATTAGTTTATTCTATCCACAATAGATCCCAAGACATTGACGCACATGGAAGGTTGAATCCAAGATGTTTTCTTTGTTTCTCAGTGCCTTTGTCCCCCCCCCCTCAGATAAGGCGAATGGGGAAGTTCCTCTATTGTGTGCCCTGAAGTTCAGGAGTACAAGCCTCTGTGGTTGGTCAGGTCCATATATCTACCCTGCTTCAGTGGGCTACAATTGGGAAGCCTTTGCTTCGGATTTATGTGGAACTCATTATTTTCGTCGTGGAGTAAAGAAAAAAGTTTGCTGAAACATTATGGGTCTCACTTGACATTGAGTATTTATCGATTTCCCTGAAGCACTTGTGCTTTTGGCTTCATGATTTTGTTCAACAACAGAATCGATGGACTTCATTAACCGGAGGGCTAAATAGTTTATTGCAAAAACCAGTAACTCAGCTCCTCAAACCCCAACTGATTGCGTAAATGAACAGCTTTTCTGTGATCTTACTTAAGACGCAGTTGGCCCGTTTCCATAACTGAGCAATATATCTCCATAACAAGGGGATTCAGCTCACTTACTTCTAATTGTGACAATTCGATCAACCAATCATCAAGAAAAAAATCAGTCATCATGTGGAGTTATTAACCAGTGGATAATAATGGCATATCCTGATTTAAGCGATGATTTGTTTCGTTCACTAAGATTGAGTTGCGATGAATCTCATCTTAGCAATTTCAGCCTACATGTATTCAGTGCGCATATAGACCGGACTTATGTTGTCTCAAAATTCAATGAAAATAATACTGGATTTAAAAGGCGAAAATAAGTTGACTGCATCTGCAATCAAAGTGCATCATTCCAAAAAAACCAGCAATTTATCTGATGCTTTGGTCAATAGAATGGGTTTATCGTATTAGTGTTTCACAGGTGGCGATTTCGTACGCCTCCACAATCCATTCACGCATCCCTCGATTTGTCGTATTGAATATTCCCTGTGCAGTCATAGATTCAAGGAGTACAGTAGTAAACAATTTAAATCTTCAACTTATGAATATTGGCTTCTCGGTTTCACGTATATAGAAACCATTATTTTTCCCATTTCTTCTCACCGGTGACATTAATCTTAGTCCTGTACTGCACGTCCTTGATAAAGTTTCAGCTGGTTTTCTTCTTTATGAATTACAACAACACACAACACACAATACTCTCCCAATACCGACACGAATGAAAGTATCGGTTATGTCGATGTGCGGAATATCCACCAGATGCGTCGTGAAACAGACACAAATATTTCCATCCTATATTCATCTTGCCGTGGTGTACCACTTTATTGCTTGTCATTTTCCCCATTTCGAAGCCACACAAAAAACATGTGAACCGGACAGCTGTTTAAATATCGACAAAAAGTCATTAGAACATCGGGGTCTGACCAGCTAGAATCAGCTGCAAAGACAGGAGTTTAAAAGTGTGTTTCTCAACGGTGCTTTTGCTACGCCTCCAGACTGAACCGACAACTGATGAACAAAACGTAGCTTGTAATGCAATATTTGCTATTCATGTGCAGCTAAAATAATCCAAGTCGTTATTCACGAGGTTTTGAATCAGCTTTTACCCATACAAATCTTGAGGAAATATGGAGGATTTCCTTTGAACCTCCACTTATTTGTAAATAAACAGTTCAACCAGCTCACGGCAAAAATTGGACTAACTTAGTCCAATGGATTGTCAGAGGTCCTCTCGAGGAATCACGTTTGTTGTTGATCGGGAGAATAATCATTTTGCATGACCTTCCTTCAGGGATTACATAGCAAGTAGCCAGTGATCAATAGGGGGACTGACGCATAGATTAGCTACACCGTTCACGGATGTGACGCAGTCTAACTCGATTAGTATTCCTTAGCAAGTCGCTTCGTGCTGAAATGTGGCGATCCTAGTCTACTATCAAAGAAGAACACCGCCCTTGACGCGACACATGCACTCAAAATGGATTTTTGAGAGAGCCAGAATAATAATCTTAAATATATTAGGGTGGGACCTTGAACAAACAAGACGGATGAACTTAGGCTCTTTATTAGGTCTTTATAAGGTCATGAGTGCCGCCAGTCTTTTATTCTCCCGGAACTCAGTGAATAATGCTGATAGAGTTGACTTCTCTTCTTGCAGAAGCAGGGAAAAGCAAACTTGAATAGAAACTTCACACGATATGAGTAGAATTAATATGGGTCATCCACCTTCATTGCTCTCAATTAGGTATTTGCGCACACTAAATAGGTCGAAGCGTTATAAGAGCACCGTATATGGACATTTACATAATTACATGGGTTTAAGCAAATTTATCCTCAGAGATTGGACGCCCTTCCACGGACTTTCGAGGTCAAATAGTTCAATGTTTGGTTCACATTTGGGTAAACTTTGCCTTTTAGCTAAACTGCAGATGGCTGACTCTACCAATCCTTTACGTGTATATTCACTTATCTTTTACAACAGAATAACGTTCATAGGTTACATACGACTATCTGAGTCCATATGTGGGCGCTACACTGTGTGAGCTGTACACCAGTGCAGTGCTTCCAGGTTCAGTTAAAGAAAAACAAACGAAAACACAATCCGAATTCAGTCTGATTATCAATTTGTGGCTTGTCCAGGAAATTTTCACAAGGTGAATTGCAGTACACTGACAATAAATGCATGCACTGTTCTTTGGGCTGGGTTAATTTTGGTTGCGAAATTTTGCCTGGTCATTCCAACGTTCACATAGACCAAAACTTGTATAGACAAAGCACTTCTACATTGTGCTAGTATTGATCAATAACATATTACTTGGTTGTTTTTCTTTGGCAAAGCTGAAAAACCAAAACACTGTCCTCGCCGGTTTGGTGGGCACACAGGAGCCGAAAAGTCAGTGGTTGGTTCAGAAGCTTCCTCCATGAAGTGATCCACTCGTACCAACGCTGAAGTAATCACAAGAATAGCATCAGTATCAAATGTAACTTGCACAACTGATAACTGCTCTTTGCATCAAACTAAAATGCCAAGGAGCCAGGAAAACCACGACTAAAATTTGGTTGTATGGGTCCAAACTCGGACAAAAAAAGTTTGGATATTCAAACGTAAACGAAAATATTATCAAGGATGAGGTTTGTTTTGGTAATTCTCCTTTCATTTGCATTCACATCATCGATCATGCAGTGAACACCGAGAAACGAGAGAGCTGCAGCCTCTTTCTGCGTGTGAGCACATCAATCACTGACCTTAACCGTCAAGATGAACGGTGTACAGAAGAGAAAGTGGATCACAGAACACACCGATCTACAGAAATAAAACATGGAATAACCAATATGCCAAATTTTGTAGTTTCTTCACTCTGAAACAAAGGCATAATCTAGATAGTCCGGTGTATAGCTTTCAGATCCCGGAAGATGTGTTTATCATTTACATGGGATGAACTACGCTTCATCCGCCGACGTCTATCACTACGCAAGCTTTCTTCCAACATTCGATATGTAAGAACCTGCCTAGGGCTATTCGGAAATCATTATCTGCTTATAATTTCGTTTTTTCGTTCTCGGATAGGGTTATAATTGACTACATGCATAGACTGCTAGTTCGAGTCTATACTAAGGAAAATCATTTTCTCGAGAATATTTCGGCAGATTTCTTTCCCAAAGTCACAATCATGATGCGGATTGCAATTCACGTAATGAGGGAGTCTTAAAGAGGCAGATCAAACCCGTATGAACCCATTTGTCTGACAGATACCAGCTTCATGGGCTTCGTCATTCATTCATTGATTGTTTTTCAATCAATTTGGTAAGCCACAAGGCAACCTAAAAAGAACGCATTTTGCTTATTTTGCCTCGCAAATAAAACAACGCGAAAGGTCCTCTCTGTTGCGTTTTAAGAGGTAAAACTAATGTGTACTTATATATGTACTGTAGACTATTACGTTTCACAGAATCTCCTGACAGATGTTCTACATTCCTAATAAATAAAAACGATCAACTTTCTTTGTCTGTCTTGCTTACACTGCATGCAAAACTCTCGCGTTTCAGCTCACCAAAGAACACATTAAATCACCCCCATGGGAAATAATATGTGCTTAGCAGGTCCATGTTTCATTCTAGACAATGCGGACTTTAGCAGGACGATATATACCAACGTATACAAATCGGACATGCTAGACA
>UZAN01039380.1:221564-237878 GCA_900618425.1 Echinostoma caproni | reverse complement strand
TGTGTTTGCCGTTTCTCCACCACTGATATATCTTCAAAGTTATTGCTTTTATCTAACGGCTTGCGATTATTCGTAGCCCCTCTTCCCTAAATACTGATTGCATGTTTGTTACATTCTTAGATAACAATCAAACTCAGGGAACAAGACTCTTAATTTAAAAATTCAGTTCAGTATCGTTTTCACTATCTATCTATCTATCTATCTATCTATCTATCTATCTATCTATCTATCTATCTATCTATCTATCTATCTATCTATCTATCTATCTATCTATCTATCTATCTATCTATCTATCTATCTCTATCTATCTATCTATCTATCTATCTATCTATCTATCTATCTATCTATCTATCCTATCTTAGCGATCTGTCGGTGTCTATCTATCTATCTATCTATCTATCTATCTATCTATCTATATATATATAGTGATAGTTTGACTTGACTCGACTTAACTTGATTGCAGAGAATTTCTCCCTCTGCGATGTAATTAATTCTGATGTAGCATTTTTTTAATTGGCGCGACCTTGAGTGTCACATTGAAATTTGTTGTAGTTAGAAGGTTACAGAATTTAATGCAAAATATTTGGTTCAGAGCAGTATGTAAGTTCATTCTTTTGGATAACACATTACTGTTCTACGACAGTGTTTATTCTGGTACAAGTATTGAAAGATGAATGCTTTTTCCATACCATGTAAAGTAACTATGCCGATAAAAAAGGACTTTGGATCTTAAATAATTAGGTATTCCAAAAAAATATACAAATTGACTTTCAAAAGTCGAAATACAGATGTGTGGCTCGTTGAATAGGCATTTTGTAATGTAACCGACTGAAACGTTTAAGAGCTTTTGGTATACCCAAGTGAAACAGATACATAAGATTCTGAATAGCTCATGAATTCGGAATCTCCATCCATGACTCGTGAAGGCTCTTTCATGGAAACAGAAGCACAATACATCGCAAAATCAGAAGACATTCTCCGGTAAAACTGCAATGCAGAAGGAAGACCGACCACGCCAAAGCAAGACGATGATGAAATTCGGTTGCGAACAGCTACAGACAGCCAATATCGAGAATGTTCCGGGCGGATTAGCTGCAACTTGTGTACACCAACCCTGACAAAATTTGAATTACGCCACAGGTTAGTCGATATAAAGCCGTTATTGAACTTTATTTTACGACTGATGCAATACTAACCGTGACCGCAATCGAGAACTCAAAGTATTATGCGGTACTCAGCTGATAGAAGCAACAACATAGGTGAATACTACTACAGATATGTTGTCTGGCGTGGGATAGTATTCATTCCCGTGAATAACGCCAAAATCTCCAGCTGTTTAGAGGTAGAGATCTGATGAAGGTCACGGTATCGCACAATTTCGATCCATAGTGAAAAAAATTCTTTTTAAAGTTCTTTCCGACTTGATTTATGCGTCCAAATTTGAAGGAGGAGAATGCGGCAACTTAGAACGACAGTGAAGTACCGAGCTTTGGGATAATCCAGTGCTTGTTTGCTTGTAGGTTTGAAACCAGTAAAACAACATTTTATATTACAAACCAGACGGCGAAGAGACTGGCTGGGTATCCGTAGTTGAGTAGACAGAAGCACATCACATGTTTTTTATTCATCTATAACAATTTACTGGGTATCTAAGGTAAAATGACTGAAAAGCGATAATGGGAAATGGCACGAATCAGGAATGGTAATCGCAAACAAAACACCGAATCGTATCGGTAATCGTATGCTGAAATCTCCCACCACTGAGAAGCAGGAAGAAGGCCACAGAAGTAGCGGGTTATGTTTATTAAAAAAATCATTGGAATTCAATTAAAGGTAAATAAAAATATCGCAGGTTGAACGGACATTAACGAATCGGCGTCTTTGTTCTCCGAATCACATAACTTCTCTTTGAACTGCATGACTTTTGAATGGTCCTGTGTTCGTTGTCAAGACACTGCAACACGTAGCCACTCGACTAGTCTGATGCTAGAGTGTTGAATTACCACATGTACTGAACACGAAGACAAGGTTATCCGTAAGGTGTTATGAAACGAAACAACAGCAGCCAAGACAACAGCAACACTATCGCGGTGGACAAAGATTTCAAGAACAATGTTTTCATTAAGACACGATGTGAAACAAAGATAATCAAAGTCTGCACATTACACGATGCTCGCTCTGCGACGAAGCCCATTATCTGGTCAAACGCAGGCCACGCTGGACCTGTTGTTGTGCCTTCAGGTTATATTTATACATATACCGGGCGATGCCATCCCTGGGGGAAGAGACCAGTATGTCAGAAAAACGGGGCCCCTCCGTTCATTCACATATATAGAAATAAATAGTCTAAACCGCCTTCTGTCAACCATACGCCACAAGTCTGTCAATTGGCCTTATCAGCATTTGTACTCTTGGCGAAATGAAAAGCAGGCTCTCTAGGGTTTACACGGGTAATCCCTTAATAAAAATGGTCGCACAACATGGTACAAAATACTGAATTCTTTCCTTGCACGTTCTAATCTTCTGAGATGTGAGCTTGTGTGTAAGCTACCATTCACTGATGTCGTACGATCANGCACAGTTTGTGGCAGCTAGCCAGTCTTTTCCACCCGAATGGAGTCTATATGGTTGCCACGTAGTTCAGCCAGTTTTTCAATTGTAACACAACTTATCTGGTGTACAGATTGTTTTGGCTGTATAGCTGTTAAAGTGATAACCAACGTAAAGTATCCGTAAGTTGAAGAATTAGCGAGATAAAATACTTAAGACACCTGAAGATGAGTCACTATCATTAAGGTTATGTAAAATAGTTGTGATGTTATGAAACACAGTAGCTTTTTATTAGTTCAAATTCGAAGTAGTGAACCGTTTACATTTTTTGAATCCACATAAGCAAAATCAGCTTTCCGAAAAGGAAAATAGGCAAATTAAAGGTGATAAAGAATCAAGCCACGTATTTGAATACAGCTTCTTGGGTCAGAAAAGCCAGTTACCGAGACATCTCCTCCTGTTGCGTCTTCCGGAATTGTTGTCGTGTGTATATCAAAGCACTTAACGATTATCATCAATTTGAAAATGACTTACATTCTTTCAAAATGACGGGCACATTGCACCTCATGGTTTGAGAATGGGATCGGGGTTCTGTCAACTAACTCCAAGACCGTCAAAAACAGGACAGAATATTGTTTGTTTCATCGGACGGAACACAGAAGAGGAAGAAGAAGATGAACTGGTGGATTCAGATTTATGAATTTATTTTTAACCTACTCAAGGAAAATGCATTTTTTTCTCCACGAAGTGATTTCTTTGTTAATTAAATTAACTTTTTGGTTAATGGTGACAATAATCAGGATAAGTTACCTCAGTTTTGCATAGTGAACACACAATGCTGCGGTCCTTTCCCAAGGAGCAGATGCTACGTTTGATCAAAATCGAACTTGACACGTGCAAATTGAGCACGTTGAACAGTAGTGGTGAGATTCGGATACAAAACCGTCCAACTCATACTATGTTGACCTTAACCCCTTCAATGTTAAACCAATTTTTATAACCATGCTGTGAATAGTACATTCAAAATCTGCAGGCTACTGATTTTTTGCGAGGAGACAGAACCAAATGGGGGTACCTATACACAGGTATATAAGACGGGAAATTCCTGATGCTCAGGTGAAACTTATGTATTGAGTGACAATACAGTTAATTTTTGTTTGATTTATTGGCTGCACAATATCACATGCCCCCCCCCGCCACCCGAGAAAAACCCATGAATTGAAACCGTCTGATTGAGAGAGCTGAACCCATTGTCATTGTATAGAATAACGCATAATCACGAATTAAAACATCCAGACTCAAAATCATTAGAAATTACACATTAGAGAACGTCATAACCGGGAACTAATGAATCATGAGTATATTTCGATTTATCAGGAAGACCCCGACTTTGTACTAACTTCATATTGCTTCAAAAACCGAAATTTCTTTAAGTGTGAGCAGTATCTAGCAGTCGATATATATATATATATATATACTGATAACGGTTTGAGTAATGAGCTTTCATAAATAGGATAATGGATTTGCTTGCTTTCAAATATCAATCACCAACAGTCATAGCTCAGAGAACACATACACACAGATCACAAAAACAAATGGTACTTTATTTGCTCCACTTGGATGAGAGAGATTCAGACGAAAGACTTGAACGAAATACAAATAGATTTGTATCATATTCATTTACTTACAGCCAAATATTTCATCATGGTCAGACAGGGAAAGAGGCTGATATGCTGTCTCGTGCTCTGAGTTTCATGACACCTTTCCGGTAAAAATATTCTATGTAATAATTTCAGTTGATACTGATTCGGTTTGACAATCCTGTAGACTTCGTGTTCACGCACCATCCTTGGTTCATTCTCTCAACCACACACTGAGGAAGTATTAGACTCGGGGTTTGCTCTCCTCATAGCTAATCAGCAGTACACATACACCTTTCCCTGCAGGTCTTCGAACCCGGGTTTACAAAAGGGAAAGTGGGTGTCTTGTTGTCTGACGACTGCTCTCAGTAGTTCAAACCGGGGATGAGCAGAATTTCCAATTCATGTTTGTTCAGGTGTAGTGTTCAGTGATGGTCAGTTAGTTAACTATAGACCCACTAGTAAGAAAAATAAACACAGGTAATTGTATGTTATCGCCATTTGGAAAGCCCCATACCAGATCAAGATTTTCATGCAGGTTTGAACAATCTTGCCTTAAAACCGCTAGATTAGAGTTTACTTCACATCTACCTCATAGTGACTTACAAGTAGTGTTGTGGGATAGATAATATTGATTTGGATAAAATGAAGATTGTCCCTGGAGTTAAAAGTCTGAAGGATGTTCAGCTCAAGTGGGTATCAACTAACCCACTTCACTACTCCTAAGTAACGTTGAGTTAAATATGCATTATGGGTGAGTTGGAAATACCTGATCGCTACTGAATGCACAATGGTGACTATATCTGTGACCAGGTTTGGGATAGATTACACCACAGAAGTTCCAAATACCACGATAACATTCGGATTTAAGAATGCTCTGAAGAGTGGTTGACACAATAGTGTAAAAGGCTGCTTCCGCTCAGAAAACCGCAGTATGCCAGATGAGGCTTCCGATTGTACAGGAATGGTTACCGAGAATGATTGAACAGTGAAAATGAAATATAATATGATTCTCATTCAAAGTTACCGAATTCCATTGAACTACTTATGCCTATTCAGCCTTTTAAATTGCATTTTGATCTTACATTTCAGTAATGTCCATGTTCAGTACGCGCATGTGTGTAACTTAATAGGAAGCTATTTGATTTGAGGTTCAATATTTTTCATCACGCGTCAATTGATGTGAACCAGTTCACTGTGTGTGTGTGTCAAGGTCTTCGGTAAAAACAGAAATCGATTAATATCCCACCAGAATGGAATGTTTGCCGATTTACGTTCCAGTTGGCTTTGATCTGCCAAGATGTGCGATCCACCAGGTCGATGAGCAGTGTTCAAAGTGCTTCCATACGGGCGGTTATTTGAACAGTATTAGCCTAATGCTGCTTGTGTTCAAAGGTTGTTCTCAGTCGGTATTGGTAGCACATGTCAAGGAATGATTGGTATGCTGTCATGGGATATAACTAATACCTGTCCGTGTGATTAGATGGATAGGATTTAAGCATTTAGCAGAGCAAAAAAATCTTTGGGTGGTATAAGTAACCATGATGAAGTGTTAAAGACAATCATATGATAGATGACGTATGCAATCCGCCAGTTTTGTGAGGTTGACGAACTCTGATTGCTCAATTCACTGAGCTGCCAGTGGATCATTGCTTGTGCGTGCACCTTTACTAAGGCAAGGAATTCCAATCAAGCTCTGATACCAGTGGAGGTGAACCACGGGACTTTGTCGGACAATGGAGGTTACCGAGAAGCCGAAAGTCAACATATTGTAACGAGAAGGCGAGCTGGCTGGGAAAACGTCTATTGATCCAATTCAAAAGCAAACAGTGTATGCGTTCGATTATATACAGTCAATTCTCGACCACGCGGTGGGATGATTCATGTCTCTTTCTGTGGGTCATTCCTTGTTGGTTTTGGTACGCCTTTGGCACGTACGTTGTCTCTTCTTCCGCATGCCATTCCAACTGGTTTGACCCGATCGCGGCACGAGATGCGTTGATCAACAGCTCCGACGTTGTGGCATTCGGTGGGTATCTTTCCCGTTAGCTGCGGATTGTCTGTCGGGCTGTAATTGTCGATTCGCTCGTTTCGGGTGGCAATCAACATTTGCTCGCGAGGCACTCCCCGCCGCTGCCACTGCATGTCTGGTCGGATGAGCCCCATTCTTGATTCGGTCGCTAACTAGGACTCTCTTTGTACTGCCCTCCATCACAATATGACTAAGGTGTTTAGTGTATCATTACGGTAAACAGTTTCAGATGGATATTTGGTTTGAAAATTAACCGATTTATGTTAACTTTGATGAAAAAAAGCAACAGCTTACGAGCTAAATTAAACCAGGTTCGATCCCCAGTTGGGTCGATAGATTCCAGGTCGAAACAGCTGTACAGTGCTTCTTTTTGACATGCACACGCCGAATTTCCCCTTTGAAATTAAATTAAACTAGTTTATCTGAGCATCTGTGACTGAGCACCGTGACTCAGCCTCATGCCTACAAGTTGTTTCGTCTAAACTCGGTGTATTAAAGAAGTAAACACCCTCCGGGATCAATTTTGCATGAGAAAATTGCCTACTCTCAGTTATAGTGACCACTGGTAACGTAGGAGATTCATCAAGCTCGTCGTTTCATCAGGGCATCGTTCACGTTTGATCTATAACACTCTCTCTGGTGTGCAGTTTGATTGGCTAATTTCTGCCATGATATACGCCTGTGAATTTACAGTAGACCCGATATGATCATGTGACCAGATCAGAGAACCTCCCTCCGCAGCTATTGGCGTCACAAATAGATGAATGTGCGACACTTGGTGTTTCGGTCAGATAACGGAGATAGTAGTACACATTGGGTCAGGGACCTGAAGGGTGGATACTGGGAAGCGCAGATCAAACGTACAGTTTAGCTTTGCTGCAGTAATCAATAAGGACGAGCCTGAAATTCACTGCGGGACAAAAAAGTAGGACACCGTTTCTTTCACTGCATATTTCCGTTCCTGTGTGACTCAACAAAACCATGTGTGGCCAGAACGACAGGATGCACGGCGCAATTCGGTATACCGAGTTTCAGAACAAAAATAAATACTAAATGCTATTCAGAATTGAAACTGTTCCACAAGGGGTTTCGATCAAAATAAAGAATCACCAATTTTGCTGCTCTTTCACATCCGAAACTTCTTTAAAGCAGATCAATTACTGAGGTTGCAACGATCTGATTAGTTCAGTGTGTGGATTTCGCGAATCCATGAGGACCCGAATCACGTGACACTGAACCACTTGAAAGCGCCTCTTCTTGTGACCTTTTGCAGATGCGACGACGGTCACTGGAATGCAACGAATAATGTGAAACTTAAAAGCCAACTGTTAGTTTCGGATAAATGCAATTCACTTCATCTANNCATCTAGCCTCCACCAACATCTATATGTGAGCAAACATAAAAGCATGGATAGGAGTCAGTTCGGAAGGATCATTTGAACGAACGCTCAAAGCTAATTGGTCCGTGAAAATGAAAAGATATAGTGCTTGCATATCGTGACATAAAAAACAACGCTTATCAGGAGTTTAAAAAAAGAAACAGTAAAAAAGGGGGAAATGTCTACTTAAGCGACGATACAATTATTTCGGATGAATCGAATAATCAATAAAAAAGACGAGAGCTCGTTGATACTTGAAGCAGGTGCCTTCACAGTCAATTACCCAAATGCGTCATCTATACCTTCCTGGATGTACTTCAAAATTATTCCAAGACTATGCATAACTATGGTGAAATGATTCAGAATTGTTATGACATTAGTTTGTCGAATCGACTTTTTAATTAATCTGTGATTAGTGGTACAAACCAAAGCACTCTGATGCTGTAAGGGACTTATCGTTCAGTCTCTCCCTCTCTCTCGCTTATCATTCGCGAAACTTTCTGCAATGTACAAACACGATGTATTTCAGTTCCATTTTGTCGTACAACGTGACTGTAAAGAAGGTTATTTCCAGCTGTCCAGACTCTGTTAGAATAAATAGCTAGGAGAATTTCCCATCTTACTCCAACTAGAACGACCTCCGGGTTCCGGGTTCACCGGAACTATATTTCACTGCGCTAGTTGGATCGAAACCTGAGTCGGACGTATTCCCAAAGTATGGGTGACTGAATCAATCACGGATTATCTGTGAGGATGAGGATCACTTTGCAAGAAGCAAAACAATATTCATTATTACACATCAACACTCATCAGTAATTGTGAGTTAGATACAGAATTCCATTCATGTTGGATTGGTATCTGAGATTCGTTGAGTCAGCCACTGGATGTGCTTATTTCTGGAGATAGCGAAATCAATAAATCGCGATGGATTGTTTTATCCGTTTGAACTTGCCACGCACTAAACAAAAGAAAAGTAAATTTGAAATACTAACTAACCCAGTCATCAAGTTTGGCCTGGTGGTCCCACGTGTTGGGTTAACTGTAAATACCGAAACACGATGCGGCCAGGAGTTGTGTGAGCAACCCCATGCATGAGGCTGAGAGATGTCGGTATTGATGAGGGTTGAATTAGAAAAAATACTCATTTTATTTGATTTCAGTATACAAGTATTGATTGAACTCGTCGAGATCCTGACTTTCATCGAATCTCTTCCTCCCAACACCTGGGTAATTGACCCTTATTCATGGGAATGAATGTTAATGTAGTGCACCAGACCACATATCTTCAATGGCAACCACTTACGTTGTTTCTTCTACTGCTCGAATACCACATAAAAGTCCGATTTCGCGATGTCGACGACAGTTGGCGGGGCACGAGTTGCAAGATAACGAACCTCATCACAAGAATCATCAGAATTTAATCATAAAAGTGGCTCATGGGCATGAAACAAGCAAGTATTGCTATTTTGATTCATCAAAACCTGTGTTCACCCCTTTATTTTTGAGCACTTACACTGGTCTTTTTGGCATGAAGCCCACCAAGTTAACAATCAAATCGCATTTGTCAGTTTCCTCTTGAACTTATCGCATCTTGATCACTGACGACTACTGTTGAGATAACTAACTTATATCTGTCATCAACAAAGGAAAGAAAATTTTCGATCACATCCAGATTAGGGTTTTTGAGCATTAACTGAATGAATTCGACTTTGAAACATGCGGATCCAGAAACTATGTAGATGTGAAAAAGCAAGAAACAATGAGATATGAAAAACTTATGATAAAATGTGTTGTTAACCCTTAGCTTGTAAGTGTGGCTATTCGCGAATTCCTTTTAGAGAGTGATTGTCACCGAAAATCGGCTTGGTCAGCGCAACAAATGTAGCACTATCCGAAGTGCTACATTCCGGAGACCAATTTCAATACACTCGGTATTCGGTTCCTTTCGTAGTTTGTCAAACGTAAAAAATATACAACTTTGTGACCGGGGAATTTTATCGCTTAGTTGAGTTAGTTGCTGGCTGGGCAGATCACATTTCTTCACCTGATTTCACACTCATCATACAATAGACATTCGTCAGTGAAATAAACCAAATGTTAATGACCGATGCTGTTTGAATTTGTTGGCAAAATCAATTCTGGCTTATATGCCGAGAACCCTCAGATGTTTCATCCATCTCGGGTGAGTTGACAGACATTACCAAGCGCTTATTTAACTACCTGCATATCTTTTTTGATGGTTAAATTGCACGTTTCTTGGAATACAGTTGTATGCCCTTTATGCTGCGGAGTTTGTAGCCACATTGCATGCGAATTTGTTGAAGGTAAAAAGTTGTCGTTAATGGGTATATTAATTTCGCAGCGTATGCAAAAATGATGTGCTAATTAGAATACTTGTATAGAACAGAATAAAACCCGTCTTGAGACAGTAATCCTTTATTATCAGAGGTAAACTTTGAAACTGCTATGCACCGAGTGTTTTCATATTCTGAGCCTTTAAATTTCGAACTATTACATATTTTATCGCAACACAAAGTCGGGCCACTTCACATAGGGATACCAGGGAACAAAACACTTAAAAACAAATTTAGGACTATATACTCATTACAAACAACAATCGATACATTCAAATGTGATACGGGAAATTGAGATGTAAATCAGAATTGAGGGTCATTTCATCCGGTTTCTATCGTTTTGAGTACATCAAACCTCATTTTTTGACCTTTGCTTGAATCTTGTTATTATGAACTCTGATCAACAAGTTATTTTTCACCTTTTTGCCTGCTGTCGTGGAGCACAAACAATTTCGGTCTTCCCGATTAGTATCCGATTTATGAAAACTGCAACGCTGTTGTGTTCTTCCTAAAAGCTAAATATGTCTCATTCCTATAATGAAGCCCACATGTGTGCACACATTTGTCCATATCCAAATCAAATTAAGGTCAGGTAGCTGCTTCATTTTACACTAAAGCGTTCAATACCGATGAACAAAACATTCTGCCTAACCATGGCAAAAAACTTCTTATCTTTCGTTCTCCTCACTGTCGTTACACTGTGACAGCATACGAACATATACTCGATCTGTTGTGTGGTCTGCTATTCTTTACAGCCCGAACGCAGTGCCCCTATCCACCGAGCACGAGACTAAAAGGATTTTGCCTGTTTCGCCCGATACGATTCTCATTGTGTTTAACAGGGCCGGTTTATACGCATTGTGTGTTAAACTCATATAAGACACTATTTCCTTTGTCAGATTCTGCCTATTTCCGCGTCTCACACATGAGTCTTTTACTCACACACCTACTGGGCGTTATTTTTCTACTATCAGCATTATCTCTTCTTGAAGCGTGAATTTTCCACAAAAAGCATACTGATATAAACAACGCAATCCATTGAACGTTCAAATAACAATCATTTATGCCATATTTACACGTGACTGCAAAAAGCAGCCCCGGTGTGCTTTACCCGAGTTGGTTCCAACCCAGTGTGATTCAGCTATTTTTTATTGTAGGAAGAGCAGGTTAAGAGAATATTTCATCCCCACGTTAAGTGCAATTACACCAAACCCATAATCCGCTCCCGTTCACAACCGCAACAATTCCAAGTTGTGCTTTTGGTCGTCACTTTATGATGTCTACCTTTCGTGCTCTGAACGCAGTTCATATTCATCGTTTGTATGAAGGTAACAACTAAAGTACGATTAGTTATTCTCTACTTTGCTGTTCTCTCGGCTAAACAAGACGAAAAGCTACTGNGCTCGGATCATGAGACCGAAATTGAGTTGAAGTGCACTCATTCTCCTGGATTCATACATTACAGTACGAGGCGTGAATGACGGAGAAGTGTGATTCCTGGGTTCACGCAAGGCTTTTAGACTCTCACTCTTGATCCAAGGTCAGTCCATACGCCACTTTTCCGAATCAATCGCATTACAATTCTGAACCATTTTGGCATAATTACAAATCGTTTGGAAATAGTTGTAGAATAATTCCAAATATGATATAGCTACGCTTTCGGGCAAACACGATTACACTGAGATTATCTATGTTTCGGGACAGATTTTTCTTCTGATATTGAATTTAAGAGCGCAAAATGACACCATATTCTAACAGGAAAATGCTTCAGTCCTCTGTTTGTAGACTACTAGGTGTTGACTGTTTTTCTGTGATCACATGGCCTTATTGAGCTCCTCAAGGAGTACGGTAGTAGCTCAAAACTTAAAGTAGTAGTAATGGAAACTGAGCTGTACATTTATCATCCTTCCCCATTTTCGATCTTTTTTAGCAGAGTCTCCATGATTTCGTTGTGTATTCAATGTATATAGTCGCACAAGGAACAGGTGAACGAATACACACAGGATCTAGCGCTTTGTGCCTCCATAGAAAACACAGAAGTGGTTCGATTGTGAATGAGGTTTTGAGCTTCGGAGCGTAGAGTGTTCCATCTACTGCACCCGGTGGTCTTTGTTCATCGCTTTCAGCCTCATTCTCCTTCAAGTGGCAAATAAACAAAGACAGGCGTTTCAACAACTCTTATACCTGGAGATTTTTCCTGTATAACACGAATGAAGAGTGGAATGAAATTAACTGATCGACTGCGAGTTGGAAACAACCGGGACAGTATTTTGGCAAACGTTTATCAACCACAAAGTCCACGAAGCAGATTAACCAAAAGCTGAATTCTCAAATGATGCTGTCTGTTTGCATGAGTGGGTATGCGCGATTTTGTAAATGCTGGGAGCGAGAGAAAATATCAGTGATCGATGTAGAGCTTTTAATCACCGTTATACCCGTGGGACACCGTCTTAACGATGAGAGCAGTGTGAAACAAAACATACAGGATGTGATGCATTTTTCTGCCTGATGGAAATAAATGAGGTTTTCAAACATGATTATGAGCATTGATTGGAAAAATCTCTAGCTTCTTCAATCCTAGAGGGACCGATAATAAACACAAGACCCGGGATGGTTGAACGATTCTTCTGTCGTCAACTGAAAGCGATCACCGGTAAAGCTGTGTTATATGGGGTTTGGGATAGTAGTCGAAGGCGAACCCTTCTGTGACAGTGTTGTTGCGTTTAGATTACAACAAAAAAAAGTTTACATAAATAAAAACGAACGCACTGTTGTTTCATGTGTGGTTTGACACCGATTTTGGGCTGTAATCGCTTCGCGGGGACACTGACTCGGGTCCCGAAAAGCCCTATTTATTCTTGTGAATGGGTTTCCATCTAGCTACATATTGGGGGTATGTGTACAACTATAAATAATTGCAAAACTGAATCGACTGATAAAACTAAACGGAACAGAAATGAAAATGTGAGAAATTAGAGTTTCTACAATTTTCCTCTGATTGAGTTCATTTTGTTTTGTATCTGGCAACATATGAAATGACAGACGGACAAAAATCAGCTGTTCTAGAGTTAAAAGATGCAAGCCGACACCTGGCTGCATAACTAACTAAGCGAATGCACCCGCACTTTTAAAGATGGCAGAACGAATCGACCCTTTTCGAAACGGATGTCCGAACACATTCCCAAATGGTTACTTCAGTCAATGACACAGCACATTCTCAGAGATCATTGATTGATTTGACTGACTACCCTTTAAACTTCATCTTCACGCACAATCCTCAGTTCGCTGAATCGAAGATACCCTCGAAAGCACTAGACTCCAGTTTCGCTCTTATTAGAACTCATCAGTAGTGCACATCCACCGTACCGTCTGGGATTTTATCTCAGGGGTTAATCGGACAGAAGATGTGTAAGGTCAACAACCGCAACACATGACATGACAATTGGACACCATCGACACACTTTGTCGTTCAAGTCGTGATTAGGTAACATGAAGCCTTTCAGTGAAGTCATCTTATGTTATCCAATGTAATTCAATTTTGTATGCACGTTTATGACGCAGTCAGCCAAATTATCGAAGAAATGATTCTGGAACTTATTGCTCCCCGCCTCTGACCATTGTCCGGTAAACCACTGTAGTTGTCAAAAGTTTCTTGTACAAATACCAGATTGTTTTACGTTTTAGAATCTGAGTATTTGTTTCCTCTCTGTTTTAAGAAATTATGTAACTTTGACGCAATATAAACCTCAGTCGTTAACAATATACCAGTGATGCGACGAGTTGTTTAACCCATGATCACCAGTGACATAAGCTGTGCCAAACTACGGTATTAAGAAAAGATTGATGCCTCTTTCCCAAGATTTACGTTTGTAAGTACTGGTGATCCGGATAGTTTACAGGCGAGCAGACACTGCCGTTGATTTTGATCTCCTATGGCACTTTTGCGGTCTCTCGTTTCAAAGGGGTTTGTGAATGATGCACGTACATGGGCGAGAACAAAAAGATCTGATGATCGGACGGACTCTGTTCTCTCCCGCACTCTACGAAAACGGAAAACTTACCCATTGGCGGCAAGAACAACTAGTGCCTTCAAATAAGCAAGCTCATGTTGGACCAAAAAGGGGTACATTTGTAAATGGCTTTTTTTACAAGAACAACTCCTCGAACCATTGACAGAGAAGATAGAATGAAAATCAACGCTTCTAGCAAATAACATCGTTGATGCTCATTTTTGTAGTTCGGTTGTTTAAGTTTATGGTCACTTGTTCATCGAATTCGACGAAACAAAAAGTTATCAAAGCGATTGAATTCATGCACTTATCATTGCACACGGTCTCGTGAGACTCTTGAACAATATTGGTTTTTATTCGGGAATTGAATTTCTCAAAAGTTAGCTGATACGTCATCCTCCTCCCCTAAACCTATTTGTCTAGGCCATAATGGATTACGAGTCTGAGGGAAAAAGTAAAGAAATTCATCTACAGTAAAAACGCAGATAACGGTTGAGAGATCGTGTAGAATACAAATCGATGGGCTTGACTTTCTCCTCTACACCTTTTCAAACGGTTTGGCTATGGAATCCATCGATGTGGTTAGAAATTCATTTTCCAATTTTAGCTATATCATATTTTGCACGTCGGACTCCAATTTTCAATGTGCAGATAGCCTGTCAACTGTTTTCTTTAACAGGAAACCAACATTTTGATCACTTTTGGAATCAGGTTATTAGATGCAAACTTTGGAGTCTAACTTTGAAGTCGCTCATCTTTTCTGAAGTCGAAATTACGAGAATACTAGCCATCTTGAGTCAGTATAATTTCTGATCTGCCACGAAATAGGGCCAGAGATTTATCCAACAAGACACTATTTCCACAGAATAATTCTCTTCATTGAATGCAGGGAAAAGTTCAGCCACGAAGTTCTGATCATCCATTGTACCCTTGGCAGAAAGCCACGGACAAGATGCCGTCGAATATCACAATTATGAAAGGACATGCTTTAGTTTCTCTACATAGGCATAACTGTGTATGACAAAGACCATGTAGGAATGACTTATTCCGAAAGATTGAAACAGGGAGTGTTTCTGTAGTTAACTTACAATCAGGTAGTAGTGAAGGGTTTTATTTGTGGAGTTCAAAAAGCAAATGAAGCGTTAACTGAAAAGCCAAGACTCTCTGGATAGTTATTTTGACTTAACTTGGTCTCAGCAGCAGTGTAAATCCATCGCCCCAATCGAAGAATGCAACCATGAGCTCACTGGACCACCAGGCAAGTGATCAGGCCGTTGCTTGCTTGGGGCGGTGATGGCCAAGTGGTTAGGCTACCAAATTGTGCCCCGGAAGTCTCAAGTTCGAACCGCTCCACCGCCGCCGGTCTTCCCTATTTCTGTATTTCTCCAGGAAGCCTTTGTATGGCCGCAGTCCCCTCCCTGAATGTTGACTGTACATTTGTATGTTTAATGAATAAAAAAAGAAAGTACAAGGATATTTCACATTTCATTTTGATGGTATCAGGCGTCGCTTAGCTCATCAATGGTCTCCAGGATTGATTCCATTGAAAGCATTCAGATGTTGAATGTTGGTTAAATGAAAGCTTTTCAGCTGAATCTTTACTTGCTTTGTACATGATGAAACTCACTGTATAGCTTAGAACAGTTGGTAAAGATAGATATGCAGAAACTTCAACCTGTTGAAAAATAGTGATATGTGAATCATATCTTGCCTCGGAAATCAAAGGATATTAAAACACTCAAAAAGAGATATTTTAAACAAATATTCACTGCTCCAGCTTTTTCAGTTCACGCATGGATATCGGTACCTCCGAGTCAAAGACGGAATCAAAAAGCTTTTTAGAGTATTTGCAGAAAAAAAGCAATCTGGAAGTTGTGGGATTCCAGTTAAACGGGCTACTGGTAGATCAGGTTGTAGGTGCTGTTCGAACTCGTGCGGCATTACCTTTGATACAGAAACATGTTTCATTTTAAAATTTTATATTTGCTTGTCGAGAGCAATAGGTAAAGAGTATCTTTTCCGAGCTTCATCTCCCACCGAAATGCTCTTAATTATCCAGTAACAATATCTGAATATTTATTGTTTGGTGGAGGCTTACAACAACTTGTATTATCTCAACTTGAAAATTCCATCGAACCTCAGTTTTCGATCATTAAAGGAAAATATAAACGAACCTGAAATTTAAAAATTAGACTAAGAACTGATGCTAAAAACACTGACCACAATATAGCTCATAGTTAGCAAGTGTTTCTTTCAAACAAGACAGAGCCGTGCAATTTACGACAACTTTTAATCGAAACCTTTTGCAACAAGCTGGAAATCTGAAAATCGGTAGTAAAAATTCTACAT
>UZAN01039380.1:189252-217642 GCA_900618425.1 Echinostoma caproni | reverse complement strand
ATCGGCCCAATCGATAATTGAAATAACTGTTTAGCGCTTCATAGCTTTTCAATTCACGTCTCATTTGCTCTGTGCACAACGAAATCCTCCGTGTAATTGAATCAAACCCTCCAATACTCTTGTGTAAAAATATACAAACTATTTTGAAGAAGAGGGATTCAATCAGTCCAAGGTTTTTAGTGAACATGTGAGAGGTAGAGAGTGCATATGTATGTGTGAACGCGTTAGCGGTGCTGACAGGCAACAAAGATGCACAGTGTGAGATCTATGAGATGATCTTTTCCATTGGATTAGGAGCACATAATGATGTAAAGTTGTCGGGACGAACTGATATCTTAAACATATTCATCACCTCTTTAAGTGCCGAGCCAAAATGTGCAAATCAGGTCACTATTACAAGTCAAACCTGGGCATTTTTATCAACGAATCCATGCTGCATCCCATCAAAGACTTTGGGGAATACTATGGTTTACTGACCTCTCAAATGGAGCTGGATACGTGTTCCACAATGCATCTTTTATGGAATCTAGTGATCAGTGGTGTATTTAAAAAAATACGTACCATTGTTTTATTCATTCGTTATCCTTTAGCGTACCTTGAGACTAGCTTTGTAGTGGTTAGTTCGTTGTGAATGGGGTTATACAAAAATACTCAACCCTGTGGTCATTCTAACCACCAATGGGTGCTCTTGATTTTTACCGGATCATGGATTCCATGTCTGTCTTTTTACTTCCTTTGGTAATTATTGAATATATAAATGTATAGTCAACATTCAGGAAGTAGGCTGCGGCCATACAAAGGCTGTCACAAATGGAGAAGTCGGGCAGCGGTGGAGTGGTTCGAACTCGGGACTTCCGGGTCGCAACTTGGTAACCTAACCATATGGCCACCACCGCCTAATGAACAATAAATGATTACCAAAAAACAAAAAACAAAACAAAAAATGTGCATATTTTAGTTGTATCTATATACCGCAACGCAGCTTTGATGAAATGATCGTTTTTTTCAACATTCCATTCAATGTCATAAAAATATCTCCATCGATTATGGAGGGTAGGAGTGCAGTTTTATTTTCATTCGGTAGCAGATATAGACGAGAAGCTGAGTTGGAACACTAGACGAAACAAAATGTCGTTGTCGAGAGATGCTAGCGGTTATTCGAAATGCGGGTCACCATGACCGTTCAAAGGTGTGTGAATAATTCCGCTCTTGCATGGTGCTAAACGAATCGCTTTTAGTATGCGATTCATTTGAAATAAAAAAGCTCTGACTTTAAGAACAAATAAATAGCAAATGTCACGTCTTCCATGCGAACTGTGAAGGCAGAATACGAATCGTGGTCAATAAAATACCAAAATACCAAAATGACCAATGGCTTAAATCAGCAATCTTTCCAATTTTTTTCGCTAACCATATTTACACGTTTTTAAAGTGAAATATAAGTATTTTTTTCAAGTATCATTTATGGATTGGCCAGTTTGATTAGTCACAGGCACCAGAGACTGTTGATGGTTTGGAATGGGCATGGGTTTACACTCCTTGAGAAATCATTAATTTCGGACTAGTGGAATGTATTTCTAGGTTATTGAAACTCGCTGGTGACTGACAAAGTGTGATGAACAGTTGATTCATCTTGCGATCCAAATCTGATAACCTAAATTAAATGAACGATTCGCACAACGTGATAACCGTCGTCCCTTTATCTTAGGGGCAAGGATTACGTATCCCAGAACCATAAGGTTCATGGTTCGAGCAATGACACAGAAACACATTAAAAGTACGCAAGGCTGACGAGTCCTGAACAGGACGATTGAGCTTTCTGGAGCAATATGTCGGTCATCACAGATTTTTCCACTGCTTAAAAGATATGGGTTTTATTTGAGTTACGGAAATGCGAATATGAATAAATCCACCAGAATACCTGGTACCGACTTAATCTGGATAGTATGCATAGTATAGTCTCCTCACAGGAGGTTATTCGCAAACCAGTTGCGGCTTGTAGCTCGACCGAGAATCGGCCTCA
The DNA here is from genome assembly GCA_900618425.1 of Echinostoma caproni. Lineage (NCBI taxonomy): Eukaryota > Metazoa > Platyhelminthes > Trematoda > Plagiorchiida > Echinostomatidae > Echinostoma > Echinostoma caproni. The sequence continues at coordinate 215,619 of UZAN01039380.1, read as the reverse complement.
AGCACTTAGAGGCGGTTCTACGTGTGCTATACTTCACTCGGTTTCTAGCCTTCATCTATGATATTTCAGCTGTTGCACACAGATGTAAGCCTCGATACCAATTTGTTTACTGGTTAGCACAAATTTACGCCCCAACGATCAGACCGTAATTTCATTTGGCCGGAAAGGGTATTCTGAAAAACCTCGACGACCGACAGAGGGAAGAACTAAAAACAAAGGTTCCTCAGATCCTGGAGTAGAATAAAACTCAGATGGAAACTGAGTGAGCACATCTCGGTGTCTATGTGTTCGCGCATGCGCGTACGACAGGAGTATCTATGAAATCCAGTGAGAGAATTATCGATGCAGTGAACCCTTTACTTCGAGCGTTCACGGCCTGTCAGTGGTTGATCATAATCATATTACATGGACTATGTTTAAACTGCATGTCTCATGCTTTGTTATCGGATACAATCAGTTTCAGTCTAATAACGCTGCTTTCCTAGATGGTTTTTAGGTTCTGAGCAATTATCTTTCATCTTCAGTTATAGTGCTAAAACAAAACCACATCAAATACAAATTCCTTCAAAACTTTTATTATCAAAGTACATTGTGATAAGTCTTGACTTTCAAGAGTGCTTTCAGCTAGTGCTTGAGCATGTCGATTGTGAGGAACACAAGAAAATGCTCAAAAATTCCACGCACCTTCTAGGTACATATATCTCACTGTGGTCTCTTGGGCACATGGAACATCTTTTCTCAAAAGTGCGTCTTAAGCGGTTCTTGGTCATCACTTCGAACCTACGGAAAAGCTTAATTTGGTGGATTGAGGAAAGGGGTATACCACCGTACTTTACATACAGAATGCCCGGGTGTAATTTTGGCCGTATGAGCTGGGATGAGTACGGAATATTCGGAATATTATTCAAGAAAATCACTGAAGAGAAACCAATTCAAACGAGAATAATATTCTCAAAGCAGGACTCCACGAATTGAATTACATATTACAACCGAAGTTTAAAAACACGAAATGAAGTACGAAAAGCTATGGACGAAGGAATGCTTGCAACGTGAAATATCATCTTGTGGTGGGATTTATGGTTAAGTATCCAGTTCTCAAAAACACCACGTAAACCTAACAGAACACGCCTTCTTTTTTGAAGTATAATCACCATTTCCCCTCAAGGGTCCAGTTGGAGTGACCTTTCGTGAACGACTGATTTTGGCCATCTGCCAGCATATGGTGATCTACCGGTATGAATAATAGTTTCTTAACCCAGACTTAACGAGGAAATACTCAATTTCCTCTCCAGTTCAAGCATCCGGGAAGCGGAATATTTTTGTGGGCTCCACATTACTTCATAGGTCGTTATATCACTCTCATGAACATATGGTAAGCAGGCTTATTGATTCTATTAATGAATGTTACATGACAACGATAATAATAATAAAATGAATAATAATAACCATTATGAAGTGCACGTGTGTTTGTTTACATTTTGAAGTGTTTTCAGCTGATCAGTTTTATTCCTTTTGCTGTGAGTGAGAGCTGTGGTCTGAGCATTTTTTTTCACCTCTTTCCAATTCTTCATTCCCCACCCACCTCATTCATTGGCCGTAGATCAGGTAAAATTCAAATACAATTTGGACACATACCAATCATTGACGAAAAGAACCTAGTAGATTTGTTAGTATAAGGTTCTCCTCAAGAATAACGCGTCCCTGAGTGCCGGGGTGTGCGAGGTGTTTTTGTGGAATGCGGAGTTATACAATAAACTGTTCCTTGAGCAGGATCTTGTGATCGTGTAAGGGTACTGCTGTTTAACGAGAGTGATTTATTTCTCCATTTTCACCTTTTGTCGGTGCAAGTGGTTGATTCGGTTTGTTTGGGATTTGAACGCTCATCGTCAGTGCACTGGCTCGATTGAGGCATGCTAACTCCATCGACGGAGCTTGTTTATGGGCTAAGTTTAGACTGTGAAGCGAGCATGAATCATCTAGTCTCTTGTGTGTGTGTGTGTGTTGTGTGCGCACGTTCATATACGCCTGTTTGGTTTAGATTGTGCAAGCAGAATCTCCACCAGACCTACATCAGACGGAGATGCGGTTTGTCGCCGGTTTCTATCACTTTCGATGAAGGTTTATGGGTCCAACAAGAATATTGGAACATAGGTTTTCGATGACTTTCCGATGGGACCTAACATGGCACAGGAACTATCAACACTCCGAGTGTCGTCCATTCACTCGTCTGTGTGTATTTGTACGTGTGTTGTGCTCTGTACCAACTAGAACGTCATTGATATATATATGTAAGATGCACATACGGCTGTATGTGGTTGAAAACGATTCTTATAAGACTTATGTTCGTCCTGAAAGTCAGAACGATTTCAGCGGAACAAAAACATCTAAGATATAAAGACAGTCAGTCAGTCAGTCAGGCAGGCAGGCAGACAGACAGACAGTGCTTTCTGAAGAAATTTAAATCGAAAACAAGGATGACTTTCACCGTGTAAGGTGTGAATCCGTTACTGACCCATGCAGGCTTACCGTCTCCATATTCCTTGGCTTTAAGATAAAGCTATGTTTCACCTCGACAGGAAATGGTTTTCTATAAGTAACAATTCCTTAAGTTTCTAATACGTGTTTCTCATGAACATCTGTTTAACACGAGTTCGTTCATGTGTGTGTGTATGTAATCCAACGGTTCTATATGTAAAGTGGGCGGGATAGGCAATAAACTGCACATAAATTTACCCTCGCGAAGAGTCAGATTCTCTTATGCACGTGAACGGACGCTTCACCGGTGGTCGGGTGAACATAGACATGGCTCCAAGACTGGTCTGTCTACAATAGTTTATAGTCCTGTCGTCATGCGGCCCTGATGGGCTGGAGGGAGATTGACCACCGAATTCTGCTTTGTTGAGACCGTGACAAATTTTACTATGAAGGCTAAGGTTGAGGACAACATAACATGTGAAAAAATGTAAAAGGAAACAGATTGAGTGGACGAGACAGAGAGTTTCCAAAACCCTAAAATGTCGATCCAGCGCAGTAGTTTACCCGCGCGACTTGGTCACGAACTGTTTGGTTACGGTGGGTGGCAATCGAGGAATCGAACATTGAAGCTGTGCACTTTTAGCTGCTCAGCATGTGAATATCCAAGAAAGAGAGAGAGATAGAGATACCTTGGATATAATAACTAAGGAAAGCATGAAATCACACAAGAAACGATACTTATGGGATCAGCACTCAAAAGTCAACATTGACAATTATGGAGTTCCGTTGCTTTTCACTATGCACAGGTTGTTATGCATTTTGAGTGTTATCGGTGTGTGATAGTGCTCGGTTTCCGGTTGCCAGTCTACGTTAATTGGAGTGAACGAGAGAAAGGCAGTCAAATTTGGTCTCACCGAGAGGACTGAAATCAAAATTGCGTGGTTGCGTTATCTGACCAGATTAGAACTTTGTAGCAACGAATGGTTCACTAATGGCAGCAATGTTAGTGCCTCTAATCAGCTATTGACTTGAAACCAAGTTAGCTTCATTAATCACTTTTTAGAGCTTATACGAGATGGGAACTACGAATCCCTCGTCTGAGAGGCGTGTGTAACCAGTGTGCTAAAAAGCTCGCATCGTGGCGGTTCAAAAAAGGAACCAATCACTTTGTCGAGTCCTAACCACGATGAAAGACTTCGACGGCTGACCCATGTTTATAAAAAACAAATAACAAAGGAGACACTATTCTCAGTGGATGCGTGATATTAAAGGTAAACTGGTAAGAGATAAACCAAAACCACTCATGGATCCATTCAAAGGGAGCAGGCAAACAGATGTGAACCACCACAAGTACTGAAGGTGTCCCGTGATCGATGATGAGATAGGAACTATGAATGTATCTAGCCGGGCGAACGCGTGACAGTGATACTTGTGCTAGATTGCTCAACTCGCACGCACGCAGCCACTACAAAAACATGTCAAAGTAAATCGTACTGAAGCGAAAGTTAGTTTACTAACAAATAATTGAAGTTGATTAACAGTCTCGAAAAACAATAGTTCAACTCTAATCATCTGGAATCCATTGAACTATGTTAGAAATGTAGAAGTGCAAACCCCTACTCATATAGAATCCGTTCTAGCATAGTCGCGTTGATCCTTATCGATGGAGTAGATGACACTATGATCTATAGTGCTGCGTCTTCCTATTGACCCTATCGAGTTTTTGGAGATCACAGTGTCAAGGTATCACGCTCTAATGTCCTAGGAGAAAATCACAGAACGTTTCTAAACGATAGCATTATGTGTACTGGGAACAAATATTGTTGCCGTACCGGAGCATCCTAATTGGCTTTCATAGAAAGTATCCATTACTTAGAAGAGAGATATGAATAGTGCACTAGACATACTGTTTGAATCGAATTGGTTATTTTACGTGTATCCCGAGTGGATAGATAGGCTTGCAGAACGTCCAAAGTTTGACGAATAAAGTGTTTTCATTACCGTGAGTTTTTGAGACTACAGCGAACGTAATCCAGGTCAGGTGACCATCCATGTACATTCCATGCAGCGCGTTCACACACACACACACAGACACACACACACATACAAAACTAAACACCTGCACGCTTTCTCTCATGCACGCATACATCGGTGAGCAACATGACTAGAAAAGTGGAGAGGACCGTAAAAGATATCACCAATAAGGTGATAATGATCAAGTAATGCAGGTTAATAGCTGGTTGTTTTTCGGTTTATAAGTTTCGGCCCGGTCTCAGTCAGCCTAATTCCCGACCGAATAACGGACAGGATTCCACTAACCGCCGTTCCCTTCTCCAATATTGATTGTGCACATGTCGTACACAAGATAAATGAAAGTCAAACTATCATTAATTTTTACTAGTATCAGCATTTTACTGTGTCCTGGAATCTTGTCGAGCCTAAGGAATTAATGGACCATTTAGAATCAAAAGTTCTGCTTTATTCAAACTTGGTTTTAGTCATTCCATTCGACATAGAAATATCGTGTTGGTGAAAAGGCAAAGCTGATATGCGTTTGGGTGTTATGGCATCCTGTTACGTCAATCCATTGTGTACCGCTTGTCGGAAATCGTTACTCACAATGCTCCTATAGGTCCAGATGAAAAGAATGTCGAGTTCACTAAAACTTTGGGGTGCCTGAAGCTAAGAAATTCCCCACAAGTTTATGAGAGTGAATCACATTTTTGACGACTCAAGTTAAACACACTTGGGTAGATCACATGATACAAGTGGAGCAAAATCTGGAGCACATTGTTGACGGACTTCATGCAACATTGCCTTTGCAGCAAATCACACAACCGTCTAAGTTCCTCAAACTGTAAAATCTGAGGCAAAGTTTTGCTTCTTTTGCAACATATATGTGCCCTTGTGAACAATAGGCAGTCAGTTGGAGACACCCAGTGGTTTGAATCTCCTAGATTTTCACCACCTGACATGCTCAGTGTTCAATGTTCATCTGATTGACTTTGCAAGTTATTTTTCTGAAAAGACAATTCATTATACACTATAGTTTTGTGCAGAGAAACACTAAACATGTGGTCTTGTATGATAAAATAAATGTATCAAGCGGGGTAATTAATTTTTCTCCTTGGTCCGCATGAAAATCTGGCGTGTCCGGTCTCACTGTTTTCTCTTCTTTCAGTTCGCTTATCGATTTGATTTGAACGGAGAAAACGACACAACTAAGTCGGTCTATTTCTTGGTTATATATCTTTTTTATCAGACCACTTGTACACTGGAGTGCTTGTCTTTGGGTGTGGCACACACCGTACAAAATGCTTTGTTTTATTCAACTAAAAGACTTAAGAAAGCCGAACTGCTTTTGACTGATTTCCATTCGATAAAACAATGAATGTAATTAATCGTTGTCCACATCTGGTAAACGCGTTATTCGACCAGAAAAGTAAATTTGGAACATTGACTGGACATCTATTCTATGTTTTTTCTTGATAATGTTCAGGAAACTGAGTGAAGATGAAGGAGGAATGGGGAGAGCGCAACCATGCTATTAGAGTCGCTGTCATTGCTGTGTCGCATTCAACGTCCTTAACAGTCTGCTCTAACTTTGATTGTAGGCGGACTGTTGTGGTTATTTTAAAAACTCTGATAGTCCATTAGGAGGCTTGGTTTTGTTTCAGTTTCGGCATTTAATCTTCTTTTTCCCCTCCTTGAATGCTATGTCTTTGTTAACTTCGTTACCTCTGGTGCATATTATACCATGATGTATAGTTAATATAAAATACCCAGTTGGTTGCTACCTAATCTATAGAGCTATCTCTTGGAACCTGGTAACCCATACCTAGTGAAAAGATCACTCTCGTGCGAGTTCTTTCTTCTTAAGATCGATTGTTTGCATTTTGAACCGTTTGAATATGTTCGCTTTCGCAGTAACAGACACACAATGGAGATTAAACAATTGTCTTCAGTGATTTCTAATCCATTTATTGCCCGTCAGGGCTTGTGAATGCAAAAAATGTATTTTTTAAGTTGCAATTGAGATTTTTACTCCTTGGAGAATCGCGTGCTATACAGAAACACTGGAGATGTACGAGATGCGTCAAATGATATGATGATACGGGCACATCGATTAAACCTTCTCTAATCAACATGTGTTGCAGCGTGCAAGTCACACCCTCTTCACCAAGCCGTGCAGCGTCAAAATTTACAGAAAATACTTTTTTCTTCAACATTCGTTGACTTCAAAATACTCGGATACGTTTTGATCTGACTCGCCTACTGCGGCGTGGCCAAATTTTGTGCGTTGAGGCTGAAGGCTATGGGTTTTGGATAAAGCTTGATGGGGAAAGGTGTAGTAACACCTCTAACAGCCGGGAATTCGTGGTATAATGTACTGTAGCTGATTCCTACTAAGGATAGAACAGCTAGCCGTATGGTGCTTCCAAGGCTGTTTCCTGCTCATCCACATTTTGGATCAGCGTGTTGGGTACACCTCAATCGATCTTGACTGGTTTGAAAAACCACGCGCGATGGGACTGGGGCTGGAAATCTAGTTTTGATTTAGAATACATGATCATGATGAGTGTCAGGCCGCCTGTGCACCTTGTTATTCAAACAAGTTGTCTTCATTTTCTCAATGAATGCTAACACAACCTTGTAGAATCAAATTAAGTGACATCTTTGTTTCACAACATACAGATATGTCTGCGGAGCGAAGTAGAGCATAATACTAGCTTCCGTGTTCCGCTCTTCAATAGGGAAGTAATATTCGTGCATGCTATCTTTTGACAGTAAATTCAATCACTTATGAATGCTGTAATAGAGAAGGCATCTGCATAATCAGATCAGATCAGTTTTCGTTTCATAGTCTAGGTCACTAGACTCCTTATTTTCACTCATTTTTTATGCCTCATTTTTATCACCGATTTATGTAAAGGTACATAACGGGTACAACCATGAAATCAAACTTACCATTAAATTCGATTCCTGCAATGTTAAATAGATCAGCAAATGTTCCGTTATCTTTTTAGTGCTGTGCATGTGTGATCTGGCAAAACACTACTTAGGGCTGAACAAAAACATTCAGCTTTCTAAGAAGTATCTAAATCGAACACAATGTTCATAAATAAGAAGAGGTACATTATCTGCAACCCTTTGCAGCAACAATACCATATGGAATAGCCATACCGAAAAAGTTACTTCATTCATGTGTTGTATGCTGTACTAATAAAGAGAGAACTGATAAAAGGTGGTCAGGGTGATTCCGAAATGACCTAGGGATCGATTACCAAGTGGCAGTATCTCCTTCGCGGACAGGGACATATGTTGTCCAGATTTTGATCCCCATTGTCTACTCCGAAGTGAACACAAAATTCCGCTGTTCGCGCCAATTTGCCCTCTTTCATGTGTGATTCCGTTTGCTTAGTTCAATCACAATATATACATAAATGACGGTCAACAATCATTTTTCCGATCTGAGACCGGTTTGTTATCGCCAATTCTTGGTGGGGTATAGTCGGGCGCGCTATATTTGCACGAGTTCACGGGGCAACTCAGTAGGTGCCGTTTGTTAGAAATGTTTCCGACGAACGGAACGAATGTCACAATCCTCTGAAGTAATGGAGTAGTGTGCTTGAATAGAGAAACTGAAAACAATATATCCTGCATCAGTTCGCTGAATCTGTACACGTGAATACTGCAGTTTATGTGATCATTAATATATGGTCAGAAATAACAGAACCATAGGCGGAGAAAGATTGCGATCACAATTACTCAACACACACATTTGTTACCAAGGTAGCGCCAATGTGATAAGCCATTCATACTGTTTACACGGTTAGGGATGATAATTTTGAATGGCTAGTGCCTAATAGTAGCATGTATTTGTATTACTTGTAGTTCTTCAATCGGTATCGTATTCGCAATCGATTACTGAACAATGGGCACCAACACGAGGCATGGGGCCATAAAGTTCATTTGAGCGGAAATGGTTGAAATTTGTCCGTAACCTGTACAAGAATACACCACTAACCGAGATTCAAAAACTTCTGCTGGCAGTCAATTGTAAATGGCTCACTACGGAAAGAACATTTCGACACCCAATAGCAATCAAAGGATCACACAATACGTTCACCATACGTACAGTCTATCGAAAGTATTCCGTTGCGAGTGATTTATGTTGTTGATAAATTGAGGTCATCGTGAACAAACGGAAGTACTTACTGACTGATAGGAGTCAGCAAACAGTTTGCCGTATCGAATTCACACCCCTAGTCGAAATCATCCCAGTTTATTTAAGTTTATTCGTACATAACCAGTTCAGAAAACGTTACTTTAGTTATTGCCATATTGTTTGTCTTCTTGTAGTGAAATCGTTATTATGCAATCAATTTTCACGAGAAAGGAAGCGAACAGCCAATAGGTATTTATGAGGCATAAAGAAGCGAATTTTTGAGAGTAAAGTTGCCTGAGTATCAAATCAAGGCATCCGGCTATTATTTTAAGATGTCCCGTTGACATTTCAAGTAGTCTCAAAATCATTACGAGCTGTTGCGTTGATATCTTCCACACCGCCAAACCCATCTAATGCACTCAGATTTATCAGCTTTTACTTTCAAGATTGGGAACACCATTATGGTTGTTCCTTATTTATTAACCAAAGTCACTAGCAATCAGACAATGTGAAGATGTTCTATTACTGACTTAGTATTAAAAAAATTATTCATAAATATTTATTTAAGTTTGTAACATGCATTGGAACCTGGCTACTGATAGCGATTCCTTTTCCCCGTAGCGTACAAATCGTAAAATGCATTCAATAATATCAGACCACCTTTCCAGCATAACGGAGATCAGTGCAAAGAAATAGAATGCTAACGCTCGCGTTTTGCGTTTATGACAGTCGTTAGTTCATCAGAGAAACACATTTCAAAACATGCAATACCATTAAAATTATGAAGTATGAGATCCTTTTAAACTGAGCCTTTAATGCCACCATATATATATCTTCATGCTTTCGCCGCGTACAGTACAATAAACATCATTTAATACTGAATTCGTACCTAAAAAATGTACCTTTGAAACATTTTCTAATTAATGAACGCAGAATTTCTCATAAAATTGCCTAACAGTCATATAATTTACGCTATATCTTGGCGGACCTCCGCACGCAGTTTCAACCCTTGTTGGTTTGGAGAGATATCCGATTCCAGTCCGGATATATGGCTAAGTAGACATTTTGATTATTCATTTCCTGAAAGCAATTCTGTGAGTGTTTTGGTGGCGGAAACACAGAGATGCAATATAATCTTCCGGCGACAAACTGACTGGATGTTAATCTGGACAAATATAGCGCGTTTATCGATCGAGCATGATCGATGGGTGCCTTGAGGTGTAGCGCACGAATCCTGTTACAACAATATGCGATGACTACAAGCGTCGGTTGTTCATGAACCGTTGGCTTCAACGGAGCATGGTGCAATATGATTTCTCATGGGAAGGGAGAAAAACAGACGCGTACGTCAAGATGTGCCATGGGATTTAGGGCATCTGTGGTTAAGGCAGATAGCAAAACCGTCTCCATCGCACCCCCAAGTAGAGGTTGAGACAACTGCGCTGATGGTCACTCAGGCATTGCTATAAGACTCGGACAGTACGAGGGCGTTTCCGCCCTGACGACATCACATAGACAGCTTGAAATGGCACCAAAACAATTTGAAATGATAACGAGGCATCTTAAAATGATACGGGGAACACTTGAATTGCAAAAGGTACAGACAATCAGATAGTTGAAGGATTCAATTACACAGTCGTTCGGTGTGTTCGTATGTGTGTGAGGATGGCCATCTCCGCGGCTAGTCATCCAGCTTCTGAGTAGATCACTTCTAGTTTTGTATACCGGCTTATAACATTCGTGCTCTCTATTCCCCCAAAAGAGCACTACTGCATAAAAATGAAGCATAAAACTCAAACAGTGTAACAGTGATCAGAACTCAATACACAAACCTAAATATTTCTGTGCGCGTAGAGTTTGCATATAGGTGACAACAGGCCACAGGACAGCGTCCATTGCAACATTTACGGTCAGGACTCAGTTATCGATGTATTCGAAAGTGTGAGTTTCGGCTCTCGGACGCGAGCGGATGTAAGCATTTCTGGTAATTATTCGTCGCTAAATTACCCCTCGTACGACGACCTCAAGGTAATATATTATTATGGAATGAACTATATTGTCCCATGCAAGTCAACAGTAGTGGAACAAATGGAAAAAGGGACAATTGTGGGACAACATAGTAACTCTGTTTCACCACATTGTTGTCCAAGTGCAGATAGAAAAATAGGGAGGGGATATCGAGTGCTAATACAGTTGTGCAGCAAATAGAACGAGGCGTGGGAGCACATTAGTAATAAACAATCCCCTGGAATGTGGCGCCGTTGAAAACATGAATGGACATGAACGAAGTCACATTCTAGAAACTTACAAATGGCCTATGGACATCAAATGTTTAACCCCTGTTTGTCGCCATCTGGGGTAAAGCTAGCAAATGAGTGCAGAGATGAGAACAATTTCCACGGAATATACAGGTAATCGAGGTTCGTGTTCACTGCGGACAAGGTTGGATTTTCGACTATACGTTCCTTGTTGCAGAAAACAAAATTCACATAGTCAGGGTTTGAAGAGACCATTGACTACTTAATTTAGCAAAAGAAAACAAAAGACCTTGGACTGAAATGCTATCTCGGTCAAAATACCGTTCTATTTGTTGACAAACTGATTCATCGACTGAGTGGTATGAAGACAAAGAAATTAACAAACCTAAGAGAAACTTCACTGGTCCAATCGTGAACCGGACCGTCGACTTTATCGTAGTAAACAGGCTGTGAATTACTGGACAAGGGACTGGAAATGGAGCATTGAATTTGAACCAGGTAGCTTCAGCTCACCAACCCAATTTAACTACACCTTGGTTCTAACGATTGCCATTTACCCGTCTGGATAGAACGGCAGAATGCAGTGAGGAAATGCGGCGCGGGATGGTCTCAGTGCGCGATAGATTGATTGATTTACGGATACACCCACGCGCTCATTCACTTATAGCACTTCGCGTATTCTTTCTAGGAGTGAAGCTTGTTGATGGTCTGGAATCTCAAATCGGAATTTGGAAACATTATCAGGCTATTTATTTCCCTTCTGGGAAAAAGTTATAATGTGATAATGGATGGCGTGCTGGAGGCTATCAAAACCTAACTTGAGAATGACCAAACTCACCAGACCAAACAAACATAAGTAAAACGATATTTTCTGCTATTTGTTTACGTTATTCAGAACGATAAAAGTTTCTATTTTTCAAAAAAAGTTTGATTCTAATGGATTTAATTAGAAAGTCTGAAGTGGTTTGTTTACATGTGGTTGTACGCCAATCATTAGTGTAATCAAAACATTAGAATATCATGAAATTTAGGTGGTTTTAAAAGCAATCATGGTAATCGTGAGCGCAGTTGGGGAGCTCACACTGAATCAACAAACCAACTAGCAATTATTCATTTATCTAATAGTTTAAAATTTATTCGCGCACCATACTTACATAGATCTTTGCACGCCCCAATCAGAATAAAAGCGGGTTTTCTAAGAATCGAATTTGTCTAACGGGCGAACTATGGAGAAAAGTGAAGAAGTTGCAGGTGTCAGCGAATGCTTTCGAACCCCACCCAGACTGCTGATATTTTAACATTTAGTTTGGATGATAAACCGGCGTCTGTTCAACGACCACACACACCGAATACGCATTTGAAGCAAACAGTGGGCAAGGAAAATTCTCTGCATGGATTTAAAAAATGCACTTTAAAGGTGAATGTACACGGAGAATTCACATCGGTCTCAATGCTTATTTTCCACAGTTGACTGACACGGAGGAACAATCAAAACGCTGTTAGCACTTCCGTTCGCTTGTCATTTAACGGAACTGACTTACCCCTATCGAGAGGTAAAATGTCATCTCGGCTGGCTAAGCACGTTTCCGCCTTTTCATTCGCGTCTGAATCACAGAGAGACTATGAACGTAGTAAATTGTCATTTTACATTTAAAGAAGAACAGATGAAACAAGCAGCGAGATCAAAATAATACTATTCTGTCAATGAATGAAAACAAACATTTTATATTCGCTCAAGATCAGCATACGAATGTTTTTAAAAGGTGATCGGTCGACAACAAACTGAAAGATCAGTTTGAAGATTCTCAGATCAGACCCCGTTTCTATACACTGGTGACAAATGGTGTATGAGGAGAATAGAGAAAAACAGGCTGCTTTAACAGTATTCAAATTGCTACGACCCTGATTGCACTGCACGGACCAATAATACTCTTCTGTCTGTCTGTCTGTCTGTCTGTGATCAGTTCGAGGACGGATCAACTCAGGAAAAGTAGATCTAGAATGTAAGTGCTTCACTGACTATGGTCAAGTAATCCAACGGGGACACAAAGTTCGTGCCTCACAAGGCGAGCTAACGTCGTTCCGATGACCTTTGTGAAGTTACTTTTCACTGTAAGCTTTAGGTGAATTTCGTTGGCTCTGTGCTTTTGAGTTTCCTGGAAGAACGCTTATGCCGCCACTCACCACGATTGTCTCTGATCGCTTACATTTTGGTTGATGTTGCTTTTACTCGTGCTGAGCGATTCATAAACCATAATCATGCCGGGAACATGGTGTCAGAAAGGCGAACTCATTAGTTGCGAAGTACTGAGAGAAGAAAACCGCTGACTACTTTTCCGGTCATCCTTAATTCCTGTTTGGTCACAGAGACATCTCAACCGTATGAGTGATTTTCAAATATGTTTCATCTGGTGTGGTTAAGGAGTTATGGTAGAAGCAGAGGTGATTTAGTTTAAAGGGTGCACCTTTACAATATTGGCCGAAATGCATGTCAGTGTCTACCAGACTATACGGTCAGTCAAGTTTTCGGTTGCTGGTAGTAGGATATTATTCAAGGTATTGTTTTGGCAACCCAGCTCTTTGTGATACGCCTATTGATCGGTTTTTCTATACGCACTCAACAGGCAAATGCGTTCATTCGTTTGTATCTCAGATGCAAGCATTCCTACTATTCATCACTGAAGATATTGGTCAAGAGTTGTATCGTATTTTTGTGTTTAGTTCGCTTTGAGTTCCTGCGTAGGCCTATATCAATAGGGGAAAGCTATTGTGAAGATCATTTTGTCCGGCAAGAATGACCATACAGATGCCCTTCCACTCGTTCAGCTAACAGTACCAGTTCCGCTACACCGCGAGTTAGTCAGATCCAAAATTCTGAGAACTCACTAACAAGTTGGGAGGGGTTGAATCATCCCTGGATCATGTATACTAATCGTATTGTATTTGTTTCTTGTGTATCAAGATACTCAAAAGAATTGTACACTTAGCGTACTACACTGCGTCATGAGTGTCGTAAACGGCCACACTATTCTGTATTGCGTGCGTAAACGTGAGTATTAAATCAACTGATGGTGGAAGAAAAACACTGTGTGCTAGTTATCCGCACAGCTTACACAAATGCAGTCACTTTGGCTGGTTCCTAGTAAATTTCTATGAGGCTTATCCAATATTTATACCTTCCTCGCCCATAAAGTTAGAAATATTCATACACACAAAATATCAATCGGAAGCATATTTATTTCTTTCGTTCACTGAACTTCCTGAAATTGAACACTGAACTCACTACATTGATAAGCATTAACTGGATTCGAGTTACTCCAAGTGTAGAAGTTTGGAATCAGTACGAAAACGCTTTCGTCCAATCCCTTTTCGCAGAACTCATATACAAGAAATTTCAATTATCCACTTAGGCATGACACAGATAAGGGCATTTAAAATGCCACTCGGGTGCAGCGGGTAATCTCGACATCGCTCGTCTATCATCATTCTGAGAGTATACACCGGGATACCTTAGGTTCCTTTTTCACCATCTATTGTTGTCCGTTGTGGTGAGTGGATTCGGGGTCCCAATGTGGGTGTGCGCTAGGCAACAATGATCTCAGTATACAAAAGGTGTCCAGGTTGATTCGGACAAGGTCGAACAATAAAACAGCATCCACTCCCTCTGTTGCGCATTAGTTGCTAACATGGCGATTGGGGAACGGCCGAAAACTGTAGTGAAAAAATTTGCGTACCAATTTTGCTTGTCCATCCATTCAGCGGTAATAATGTTTGTGCTGGCGTTTACTTGCTACTAACAATACTGACCCAACTAAAGTTGAGACCGTGAACTATACGGTGACAAAGCTATAGCTTCACTAGTCATCAGATCACAGAATCTACAACTTAACGAACAAAGTTATCAAAGCCATTTCTGGTTCAGTGCTATGTCTACAGTTATAAAGTGCCAGAAAAAGCAGGCTGTTTGAGTCAAGTCACAATTGCACATGGTTCATCCATTGTGAACAAAATTTTCAGTGAGGAAAAGTTTTCACTTTTACCTTGGCAGCTTCAGATGTCAAAGGCGTGAGATATATAGAAAGTTAAATTTCTGACTTTAAGAAATGTTTGTTGCACATGGTAGGACAAGTTGATTTCAGTGGAGAGAGAACACACGAGGTATTTAAAGTTCTGTGACCTTTTAACGTTTGAGTTATTGGTCAAGAGGTTATGAAGAGGTGATCCGGAATATGTTGATGGCCCACGATTAATGAAAAAGAAAACTTCAATGCATTTGGCTGGATTTGGGAAAAGATAAACAACATCGGGCCATGCAGATTGAAGGGGGTTGATAGAAAGTTTGTTGTTGGATGTATTACGATCCACTGCTTTTTCGGCACCTTTCAATGTGAAAACAGTTGGGGTGACTAGCACACTTGAATTCCTCGTTTTGTTTTTCGGGCTGGTCGACTGATGTATCCTGTTGAGTAGGTGGTGGTGACGGTGTTCAAATGATCAAGTTTACCACCCCAACAGCCCGGAGGTCATCAGTTCGAGTTCAGCCAGCACCATCTCATTTCTGGTACCTGTCTGTATATACATTCAGTGAAGTAGAACTAGAAAAAGATTACCATCATTGTGAGTATCAAGTGTTACCCGCTTGACAGAATAAATCATTCCAATGAAAGTCAAAAGATTCAGTGGGCTTGCCGGTGCGCACTGTTCAGATCGATTAACTTGCCAGATTCATACGTTAGATTTTGTTTTAAAGCACATTTTTCCAGACCATGAGGTTTTTGTTTTCCAAGAATAGATAACTCATGTGTTTTAACATCCAAACACATTCAATTTTTACAAAACTTTATTTTCATTTTGCCTAACGATGACCATCGGTGTTGCTTAACAACTCACGAAGAACACCATGGTGACCTGGTTCTCGGTTCTTGAAAATAGTTATCTAGGGTGAGCTATATGAAAACTCTTGTTTAGTCTGAGATTTTACTGCTTCAGTCAAGCCACTTTCCACGATATGTGAATGAATGAAACGGCTACGATTTTTTCGCCGATCAGCTAATAAAAGAAGCACTACGAAATAAACCAGTGATATTGAATGTTTCTTTATTTTGATGACAAATGGGGGTATTAAATGATATATATATATATATATATATATATATATATAAATTCAGATGAAAAAAGTTTGCGTTTGATTGGCATTAAACAAATCGTTTCACTTCATATCGTCATACAAATTAGTGTTACCGAATTGTTCAAACCCCATAAAGCGATTGGTCGCAGGTCACTAATTAGACTGAGGCTATTCAAAAGTGTGTCCAGTCGGAATGATCGCATGTCTCCGTAGCCAAACAATAGTGAGTGAGTTGCCGAGAGAGTTTGTAAGCTTCCGTTGTTCCCCTAATCGGATAGATTCTGTCCTGGACTGTTGATAGAATGGACAACAGACTAGAATGAACGAATCCGGAGTTAATTTACCGTTGTCTTCGGGGAGAGGAAGGGAATCACATCACGACGAATATCTAAACTTAATCCAACCGGTGACGTGGGACGACTGAACCACGAACCACTTTGTGGGGTTCGCAGTAGAATGCGATTGAAAAAGTATTGTTCTTTGTGTGGCATAGAGAGACAACTCATCTGGTATAGCATTTTAGTTCACAGAGTCAGACCTAAATGAGTTACAAACAGTACATTTCTTGAGGTCTGCCGTCCAGGTGATTACAAAGCGAAATGTGCTACTTATCACCTCTTGCCACTGCACCCCCTCCACTAAGCTGTTGCACCCAATTGTACGGAACTTATAGATTGATTACCGGTTCAACAACGCTTTTTGAACGAGAAAAGACAGTAACCTGTTTTGATCTGTAGAGAAAGGAACAAAATAAAACTCATTTTTAAAATCTTACAAGGCTATAATTTTCAAGCGAGCAAACTCTGATTCGGAATGAGAAATGAACATACTGGGAGCGTAATTGAAGAGTTGCTGTTTTTTGAATTAGAACCACATGAAATCTCAATGGTATTGATGCATTCAATTACACTGAGCTACTTTTCTCTGTAAGCGATGCACTCCTAACTGGAGATAATTGATCGGAGGTTGGGTGATCTCCGATAGCGAATCACTGAAAATCTCAATTGCAAGAACCGCACTCATCACACAGATCTTAACAGCGCTTGTTATATGTTGTACGTCCTGGGCTACGACTTTTTGAATTTTGGCAATGTGTTGGAACAAAACCCAGTTTGGTTTGTTTCATCGTTGATCCGTTCACGACACAACCATTGTTAACCTCGCCCCCTCTCCCCCCTCGCTATCTCGATGCGGTGAACATTTTCTTTGCAGATCCTCTTTTACCATCTCCCTGTGTGCTTTGTGGTGTGAGTTGGAGTGAGCGACAATCTTGCTGAGCATCCTAATCTCCTCGGCTCGTTCGTGTCCGTCGTTCATACAAGTGTTCATGGGAGTGGCTCTGTTGATACGTAAATTTGTTCACTGGTGAATTGTTTAGGACTGCTTGCGAATTTTTGCATTCCCATACCTGACTCTTTCAGTGTGAATGTGGCTTTTGTCTGTGGTCAGGTCGTTAGAAGAATCAAAAACTGGAACCGATGGCATCGTTTTTTTTGATAATTCGGTGAAATTGAAGCTTGCTCAGCGATTGGCCTTTGGTTGAATTGGTTTTTCTCAAGAAGAGGTCGCAAGAGAAATGCAGATAAAGTAGAGAGAAGTGAACGATAGGAATCCAACTGGTTTGGACGGAGATAACTGTAGGTGTGTGATCATACTTATTTGGGCCAAAGTAGCTACCGTATGAAAGCCTTTGCAATGCACAACTAGACTCCGACAAATTAATGAATTCGTCTCCGGTAAATTAAGTCATTTTTTCATTTTTTCTGCTTTGCGATGATCTGGAGGCATTCAACAATATTTATGTAGTGTACAGTGTTCAAAAGATTGCACCCTTGTTTTGTCCGAAATCTAGGGGTGTTCATTCATGCTGATTACCTAGTTACTTTAGTTTGATCCAAGCTCACAGGATTTAAATACACGCGGTCACAAAATGGATAAAAAAATGAGACCGGATTATGGGAAGAGGTAAGTTAAGCCTTGATCACTGAATTAACAGACGATGTAAGGTGTCAAGGAATAATCTTGGTATGAAGCCAGACGACAGTAAGGTTGAAATCGGACAAAGTTTGGAATAGAGGACCAGTGCATTTATTTTAGACCTTTGGTCGGCTAAGGTACACGAGCAATGGCGAGTAAAACCACATTACCATTGCTAAAAGTCTAGATAACCGTTTTCATTACAAAATAACATATAGCATAACATAATTCTTGGTAAAATAGGCATGTGGTCAAGAGATCGACCAAATTGGTTGAAAATTTATTTTGAGATTACACGGTTAAGAGAACAGATCTACGAATGTCTAACACAAAAATATGTTAGTTTTTCAATCAAGTTTTTCTATTTTCCAGGATAGTTCTGTCAAGAATTCCATGAACACACTCCAGGTGAAACGAATTCAATTATTCCAGACCACAGATTAATTTGTTTTGAAGTTTCGAAATAATTAACGGAACACAACACATGTGAAACGTGGTTAAGAGTGTACGTTATTCGCCACTCCACTTGTCTAATGATCACACGTTTGTCTGGTTTAGAAGCCAGACGAACTGGGAATCGAGGTTTGATATTCTTCATATCAAGGGCTCGCTAATCAGTTAGATCCTTTTGGATCATACAAAACGTCAGTGAAGCACATATGGAGTTGTATATCATATGATTTGTTTCTGCAAGCGTAAAAATTGAAGTCAATTTAAGTCGTGCATTTTTAAGCTGTCCAGTTTTATTGATAATAGGCTATGCTGAATTGGTGTTGGCCGAGTTCGGAACGTGTTGGATGTTTATATGTATTTAAGTATTGACTGGACTCGTGTGACATAACTCTCAGTTTACGAATATATTTCGACTTCTAATACCATACCTGCATACGAATAGCCATGGCTGAATAGCATTTATTCCGGGTTCTATCTCTTACTTCAGTGTTCTTTATTCTTCTGTTTTACTATCAGAATTGACGCGACCTTGAGTGTCGTGATAAAATTTATAGTGGTTCGAATGATAGGGCTCAAGATTGGAAAATATTTTCTGGAGATTAGCATAGAGGTTTATTCCTTTCAATCAATGAATGCTGCTTATTCTGGTCAATCAAAGTATTGTGAATAGTATATTTTAGCATAAGGCGCACAGTGAATAAATCGATTAACATTCATTTGTCATCACAATTAAATTGAAAAAAATAAGGCCAATAACTGCTCACGTAAAACTGTTTCATGAGCGGAGGAAAAATATAGTCCAGGAAACGTGAAAACTGACCTTCAGCGGAGGACCTTGAGATATGCGGCCTGTTGGCTAGGCGTTTTGTGATGTCACGGTGTCAAAACCGGATGAAACACTGAAGAGTTTTCCGTATACAAATGAAATAAGGAGGCAACTAATTCGAGAGGTGCATAAGTCCGATGTCTCAGGTCCTGACTTGTGTAAGTGCTTCGATTTATAGCATAATCAAGGGAATTAGTCCCAATTGTTGTCTACCATAAGCAGAAAAAGTATGACTAAATTAGAATTGCAGTTGTGATCAGCTGATGTACAGCCGTTATGGAACAGCTAGCAAGGCACGTTCGTCTTATTTCATTGACGAATGCCTGTTGACTGACGAACAAAACAACAAATGGCGAAAGCTAATTTGTGGATCTAGTTTTCCAAGAAATACATTTTACCGATCATGAAAGTAAATACTTGTCAGACCTGATAAGTTGAAAGGGAATTAAAGACTGACACTCCGTTCGGTGTGGATCAGTAGAATTTTAAGGGTATCGAACATGAGAATTTTAATTTTGAGCATTTTATTGTGAAATCACACATGCAGTAATTTTACCGACTTCTTCTGGGTACAGCACTAAGTTTCGACCAAGAATACGAGACACTGTCAGATTTCCAGGATTTTTCGTACTCGCTTGAATAAAGACTTGTGTTACAAGGTTATTTTTTTTATACAACTTCATCAAACAACAAAGTCTAATTACAACATTGGACAAATTTAACAACAATGGGCATTAAAGAGTAATTATTTGTCGTCATCTGAGTGGTAACTTTGCAACGGTGAACAAACGACAAAGCAAAAAACTCTGTTCAAACCACAGCCAATTCACTATTGCTTGCAATGGATGGAAAAACGAAATAATCTTTGATTCAATAAGTAAAAGAAGATTACTTAACTTTAATCATAGAACTTTTATACGGATTTATTTTAATATGCTATTTATGAATCCCTTCAGATAAAAATCCCGGAAAATGTAGACAACCCAGATTCCAAAGAATCTGTAAGCTCAACGCACTCATTCTATTGATTCGGCGACGACATAACAGTCTTTTTTCAATTGATTTCATTTTCAAAACACAAACTCAGTGATTCCGGTCGGGTGAGGATTTTCCCGAGCAGCAATAATTTCTCTACAGCGACCCGGGAATAGAGAAAAATTAAAGACCCCACAACCGGGAATCTAAAGATCACAGTGAGTCGGTCACTGCTCATCTAATGAAATCGGTTTATTTCCCTGTTCCACGCTATCCATCCCGTCCACCAATGCATACACATAAAACACTCCTAGTTGTACCGCTACGACCACCGCAAATCAATATTTTTGTCTGTCTGTTAGTGTGTTGTAGTTTCGAAACAATAACGTCGGGTTAAAATATCCCTGCATCCAATGACTACAATTTGTTGCTCCCCTCGGACTAACGACAAAAGAAACTCACGAGAGACAAAACCATAAACCGCGCGACAGAAGAACTTTATGAGAACCAATGTGTTGTCTGAGAGGGAGAAAGAGAGCTCTATGTTAACCACCACTAGGATTGTTGTTGTTCAAATGAAACTGGAAGTCGTTTCTACGACGCGCTGTGAACAAAAATGATACAAAGGGGAAAGTGACCTCGCCAAAACTTCCGGATAAACATAACTTGGGGAAGCTAGTCATATTTTAATTTTACAGTCCATTTTATTGGACTTATCCGTGCAATTATTGCGGAGTCTGTCGCTTGTCTATATTTACAAAGAATATACGACCATTTTCCTCAACACATGTTGCGGATTATGGAAGCGAAGCTCAAACCTTCTCCACTTTGAGCAGTTTTATTCAATATTTAAGGTATTTTGGACCGCGCGGAATATACTAATAAGATCATTAACTTGTTGAGAAATGCGTCGAAATTCGTTACAGGAGAAACAAATGAGACAGACACAACAAAAGTGCTCATAGCGTCATCACTCAAATCTTTGAGAGATCAAAATATCATCTCTAAGTTGACACCAGCAGAAACCTCTATTCCTCGTCTTTACGGTTTACCTAGAGTTCATAAGCCGGGAGTACCATTTCATTTCCTCTGAACATGAGCGCTTCTACTTATCAGTCGGTTGCCCAACGGCTTGTGGAAGTTTGGGAAAAAAGAGTTTTCACTGACGTTTGAGGGATACATCCCAGTTGAAGAAAATTATGGGAGAACGAGACAAGGATGGATCAATTAATGGCATCAGTAGATGGAACATCGTTGTTCACCAATGCTCCTTTAGGTGCAACAATAAATTATGCTTGCGACTGCATCATAGACAACGGGATAGATATCGGTATTCGATTAGCCAACTCTTAGGAGTCACGTTGTACCTTTGACGTTCAGTTTAGATTCGACGATGAACTGTACAGGCAAACGTACAAAGTTGACATGGAATCGCCTCTGGGCTCACATTTGGCTGACATTATTGTGGCAAAACTAGAAAACCATGAAATTCGGGATACCACCACTGTTTGTTGTTGTTACATTGTAATCACGTTGGTGACATTTTCGTACTAGCTGACAAGAATACCCTGTTGGACATACGGACCTCATTCGATCCCTAGCGGCTCGCATTAGAAATGCATGTTCTACAGAAAACCTGGAGCCAGAATTGAACCAATTAAGACAGACACTATTGGACAACGATTAACCCGAATTATTCATTCAAAAGAATTTACGTGAAAGAACCAAAGGACCAACGGTGAAACGGTCAGCCGAAAGCAACTCTTCATACGTCCCCCGTTCCAAATAATTACCGAATATAGACCGCCTAATGCAATGTACCGACCATTTTGTCTTCTTAATCTATCTGGTTTTTATATCAGTTTTATAGATGATACTGAAGCAACTGTCCCAATGATACCGTCAAGGAAACTGCCTTTGCCGACTGCGACTTTGTTCAGTACACTAAACGTAGCAACCGGTTTCTGAGAGAGCAATCTCAATCGCAGGATCTCTCATATATTCACTCCTTGGCTGTCTACACTGAGGCCTGAGCAACAGATTTATGGTGCGGAAAAAGTTCCCTAGGTTCGTAACACTCAACGCGTTAGATTAATTTCGGTGTTCTTTGTTTCCTATCTAGTGCCGATCAGAAGCAAAAGAAATCCCTCAAAACAACAACTCGGTTCGTCATAGGAATTCGGATCGGGGTAGGATAGGTCAGCGCAACCATTGTATAGTGTTCAGGGAAACTGCGGAAATTGGAAAGGAGTAGTGTGATTTGAAAAATATAATGACAGTCAACAACATGATAAATTGTATTGTATTGTATTGTGTGTAACTTTTGCAAGCAATGGAAATCACGTTTGAGTTAAAAATGGTAAACGCCAACCGTCACAAGGCACATAATCAACAGGGAGAAAATTTTACCAGACATGGGGACATTTCTTAATCCAAGGTTAAGACAAATTGCACTTATTTTCCTTTCTTCAATTGTGAGTAAACGAGCAACATACGGTAAAGGTGAATTTTGGTGAGCGTTAATTCTAGATGTAATTTGCCGCAATTGGAAACATGTGGAATGATGGGAACGACAACGTGTAAATTCTGCGTGCATTAGATGGTCAGCATCTGTGAGAATCCTCTCCGCAAATTTCACGATTATGTGTTACTCCGAAAGCTTTACAGCTATTTCATTCACAGGAATGGAAGAGACATGACTAATAATGGTTAGACCGCGGCGTAAGACTTTGAAATCCTGTTTGAGTAAATCAGAAAAAGTAACTTGGGAACAGTAGAGTAAGATGGGGAAAACACACTGATAAACAAAGGTAGAAATGCCTGATTGGGATGCGCGAAACTGCCTGAGCTTTCGTATTTGAAATGAAAGGCGTCGCAGTTTACCAATGCAGTTGTGGATGTGGGTTGACCAATTAAGATTGCCATCTATGGTTACACCAAGATAGTTGACAGAGGTCACTCTGGTTAAAGTATTGTTATTAATCACTGTGGGGTCTGTCGGATATGGAGAGCGAGCAAAACTATATAAACACTGAACATATTTACTGGGGTTCAGAGTTAGCCCCGATGAGGAGGATAAAGACTGAATTTGATCAAGATTATCGGTGAAGGAGCTTAGATCGGAGTAAGAAGAAATGGGTTTTCACAACACGATATCATCTGTTTATTTCAAAATACGTGCGGGAGAAACAGGGAATATTACAAATATAAGTGGCAAATAAGTATGGGGATAGCACAGCTCCTTGAAGGACCCCGAAGTTGTTGACTAAGGGTTTAGATGAAGCTTTTCCCCAATCTAGTGGTTCGTGCTCTATCGGTAAAAATGTTGGATGACCAAGCTAACAATTGCTTGGGGCATTCAAACCATTCCAGCTTTTTTAACAACTTAGATGGAGAAATGGAATCAAATGCCGAAGAGTAGTCCAGAAAAGCGCACCTAACAGACTTAGCAGAGTTGTTCAAAAACTTAGTGATAAAATGAATAAAGGTAGAGGCCGGGTCTAAGATGGCTCTATCAGGCTCGTAAATTGTAAAGAATCACAGGAAGTGTTTATAGCCTGCTAAAGGCGTTTGAAGATAGCCTTTTCAGCCAACTTAAGACCTGAAGGTGTTCAAGCTATGGGACGAAAACGTTTGGAGAGGATAGAAGGTATGGATGCTTTGGGGAGTGGTATGATTGTGACCGGTCTCCAACAGTCGGGGATAGTAGAAGTGTGAAGAGATTCATTTACAATGGAGGTGATTGCCCCAGCTAGTGAAGCAGCACCATATTTGAAGTGGGCTGGATGTAAGCCATCCGGACCTGCAACAGAAGACGAATTGCACCTATTTAAAAGTTTCAAAACATCATTATATGAAAATGGTTCCACGTTACAAACATTTTTTGATGAGTAGGCAGGGAGAATGTCCGATGACAGGCCCTGGAAAACGGCAGTGAACTAGTCAACAGTTCGGTGGTGGTGGCGCAGTTGTTTAGTCGCTGTCACCGGCGTGCTTTTGATCCTGTGGTTTGAGGTTCGAGCCCCGTCACCGCTACCCGACTTTGTTGGTAGGCAGCTCTGCTGTCCTCCGGTTCAATACCACGTCTAACCTGTCGGGGCCTTATGTGTTTACCACTCAAGTCCCGGGGCTTAGGCTGCCAGTTTGCACCACTGAACAGCAGATCCTCGTGAATATAGGGTTTACCTCTGTTGTACACCACAAATAGGTGTGTAATAAAAAAAAACATCCAGATTCGACGGTACTTTCTTCCTTCCACAGAGAAGTCGTATACCTTACCACAGGTGTTTGCTGTTCCCAGTCCTCAGGATTCAATCAGAGAATAATGCGTTGAAACTATTTACTTCAGTTTTGATAAACCTGGGAAAATACCTGACAGCAGAAGTATTGGAAGCGTTGTGAGACTCGTAAGTATTTTACTTTTGCCGCCATCGCGAGTTTAGTAGAGGTGAGTTTATTCTTCCCTCGAACACTTTGAACAGGGCAGCAGTAATTGTAAATGGCACTGATTGGGTGTAGAGGGGGACACATGTGAATGGAGAAGAAGGAGCAAATGAAAACCATAAAGAGGCCTGACTGGGAGCTTCGTTGAGGAAGGTAAAACTTGTAGGCGAGAAGTTACGAAAAGGAAATCTAATGTGGTCAGATCGACAGAAAGATTTGAATGCACAGTGTGAATACATTTTAGCTTAAACTAAGAGTAAATAGTGGTAGCTGGAGGAAATAGGTGCTTTTAGTGCTAAGGAAAATGGATTTGGGTGGCTGGTGATTACTCTGTCCAGTATAGAATTATCTCTTGTGGGAGAGTGACAAAGAGCTGTCATACTTAATAACAGAAGAGGATGAGTACTAGTATGGTTAAAATAATCAACGGTTTTGTGTAAACTAACATCTAAAAGGTATGAACGAGTCGAATAATGAAATACGATCTGACTGTGTACAGTAAGGCGCAGTATATAAGTTACTCAGTATTGTATGAGTAAAACAGAAAAATCTTGGATGACACCGCACGTTTATTCATTCCCTACCTTTTGAACAAAACTGACAAATAACATGGGACTTGCCACACCATGAAAAGTTGACATATGTCACAACATCCCTCCAATCGTTTTTTCCTCCGGTTCCACGATCCTGTCGGTAAACTTGAAATCCGTCTATGGACACTAGAGAGTGATCAATATCCTTACTCGTTCAGGATTCTGGTACACAGATGAATCCTCGATCGGAGGATACTATAGGGAATCTGACATCGTTGGAAACAGGGACCAAATGTTTGTGCTGACCAATGAAGGAACAATTATCTTGGCTTAATGGGTACAACTAAGGTCAACCTGGCATCCTACACGCCTGCGTTTTTTGGTTCAACCCGGACAGTGAAAAACTGGAGTCACACAAACGGCTGAACCATCAAAAGATGTCCTGGCACGTTCGAAACAAGTGATATGGTCCCGTGGGTAACGACGACGCATGATATTGAATGAATATGTGAAAATTTCAACAATGTGACAGAGCGTGTAAGGGTAGCGCAACCAATCGAACGGCTCGCGTGATTCTTATCGTTGAAATTCGCACCCCCCTTTCCCGCAATAATCTGAGTTTAACAACCGGAGAGAAAAAGTGAATGAGACTAATGAACATGGATGTATGCAAAGGGAAGTCACCTTAGATACTTGTCTAGGGAAACTATCAAATAAATGGCAATTTTCTGGTTGCAAGCATGACTGTAAAATTACAACAACGCATTACATACATCGGTAAGCATATAAATGCATAAGTTAATTGAACAGCGGAAGTGGTGTTAGCATAGCAATGTTTACTGACATATGTTACCGAAAGTGTTATAGATGGGATTTAGATTGGAATTATTGGAAAAAGTTCCAAATAAGGGATTCGGGAGATTGTCTCTTGTGCTTCCACTCACCATCTACGCATGAGAGATTTTGGTGTTGTTTGTTGGTGACAGGAAAATGGTTCTATAGATGGTTTCGATCAATTTCCTCTCGGTCACCTTGACGCTTGTTTTGATGTCCCGGTTTTCCCCAGTTGGTCACTGAATTGGACGCGAACGTGTCACCGGCGGATCGCTTGATTCGCCGATGGACTTTGA